>JAGFZM010001792.1:130962-174717 GCA_017657215.1 Limnothrissa miodon | reverse complement strand
GTCCTCTGGCCAGTCTGGGCCCGTAATGAGCAAGTGTCTCTGTGTGTGTGTGTGTGCTTGTGTGTGTGTGTGTGTGTGTGGAGTTTAAGGGGGGGGGGGGGGGGGGGGGGGGGGGGGGGGGGTGGGTTGGCCCGGGGGGGGGCGAGGGGGGGGGGGGGGGGGGCGGCCCCCCCGTCCCCCCTCCCCTCTCCGCCCCCCCCCCCCCCCCCCCTCCAACTTCCAATCCATGTTGTACTGTGTTTCTGTGCGGATGGAAGCGGGAGGGGCTGTGCTCCCTGAGTCTGAACGATGGAGGGGTTACCGTGGCGACTGTGTCCGCGTCGGGACCCCCGGGGGTCTTCAAGGGGGTTGGGAGTAACACCAGGGAGCCTCGTTATGTGCACACAATCACAACGAATCAGGCTCCAGACGCCACCCCACATCCCTGGCTGCAGGGTGTGTGAGCGAGTGTGTGTGTGTGTGTGTGTGTGTAAGTAAGAGAGAGAGGAAGAGAAAGAGTGTGTGTGTGTGTGTGCATACATGAATGTGTGACTGTGTGTGTGTGTGTATGACTGAATGTGTGTGTGTGTGTGTGTGTGTGTGTGAAGGTAATGAGACCATGCCTCTCTGCCACACCACCACCTCCTCCACTGCTAGACACTAACAAGTACGAGTGCCTGAGGGGAGACCCTGACACACAGACAGGAGCAGTGAAAGAGTGAGAGAGCGAGGGAGCGAGCGAGAAGGAGAGGAAGAGAGAGAGAGGGAGGGAGTGAGACTGAGCGATGGAGAAAGAGAGAAAGAGTGAGATGGAGACTGAGATGAAGAGAGAAAGCATGAGCATCTCCACCTACTGTAACTTGCTGAACTGGAAGTTATCTTTATGAAGTGCATGTGTGTACGTGTGAGTCATTCAGTGCCAGGGGCCTGCCAAG
Organism: Limnothrissa miodon; assembly: GCA_017657215.1. Lineage (NCBI taxonomy): Eukaryota > Metazoa > Chordata > Actinopteri > Clupeiformes > Clupeidae > Limnothrissa > Limnothrissa miodon. The sequence goes on along the minus strand of JAGFZM010001792.1, from coordinate 173,803 downwards.
CCATTCGAGAGCTCCATGCCAACAATGACAGAACCCTGCCAGGGTACCAGTCAGCTCGCTGTGGATGCAGAATCGCCGGGAAATAACACTGTTTTCATTTGGGCTATTTTTGTGCCGCGCTGTGAAATACAACAGCTCTTGTGCCTCATTAGACCCGGCGTAAGAGCCACATTTGTGTGCATTAGGTGTTGGTGTTTCCGTAAAAGAACTGGAGCGTAGATGAAAGTGAATGAAAGTGAAGCCGCGCTCTGAAACGCCGCGCTGATGGGAATGGTGAGAATATGAGGTGCTGACATGTGTCACGCTCAAAACTTTTGCCACGAAGTTTTGGTCTGTCGTGCATGTCGTGGTGCTGTGTGGCAGGCTTATGGGGCCGGCCACCGCTTTCTGCTCAAATTAAAAAGTGCTGGAACAGGAGGACATCTTTCCTGCAGCATGTGGTAGGCGGCATCAAGCTGTTCACAGCTGCACACTGCCTCACACACATACCCGTTCACACACACACACACACACTCACACACGGGCACGCCTGGCGAAGGAGAAGTGTTACAGAGGCCCTCAGGGGGGTTGGAGCTGCATTCTGTCCGTCCTTACCTATCTCGCTTCTTCTCCCACGCTCTTCGGGGACTTCTCCTGTTAGTTTAGCGTTTTTCCGTGCGAGGAGCGTCTGTCTTTCCATCTGTGCCCCGTTTCCAGAGCGAGCCGAATCGCAGTCGATGTCAGAGGAGAAGTTGCTGAATTATTAAGATCTCCAGATTTTTTGTGCCTTGCACATCTTTGATCCATCTGTTGGAGAGGCACGCGGCGATGGTGAAATGTGCCATACACTGTGTCTGGCAAGCTGTCGCTGATCAACTTTGTTTGGGGGATCAAACTCATATTGTCACCATCAGAAAGTTTGAGTTGCCTATATCACAAGACAGATTACATCCATTGTTTTCAGTCAATGCCACCCTGCACATGCACCAGTTGACGGCTTCCTCACATTACAAGTGTCAACAAACAAAGGCCTTCAAGTCAAATGAAATTTATAGTAAAATGTCAAAAGAAAAGTAATAAATAAAATAAAACACAGACTGTAACACTCTGACGTTTTCATACCTGATGGTATAGTAGAGAAGCAAGACAGAATAATAGTATTTTTTTTTACATTGTGCGATATCTAAAAAAATGCTAATGCTTATTTAAAAAATAAGTTTGATTGTACATATTTTAAATAAATGCTAAATGTACAGAAATAATTGCATTTTAGATGTCTGCTTTCCACAAAATATTATACGGCACCTTTAAAGATTTTAAACTGTAAAAAACTGTATATGTCATCTGAAAGTATGTGTTAAAAGGAGCAAATGTGTAAGTGTGTGTGTCAAACAACCTTTCCAGGTCTCCACTGGATTAGCCAAACAGAGAATACGACTTAGACAGGCACCCTTTGCTATATGGAGGACAAGGATTATCGCAAAGATTTGTCAATTATTACAAATATTATTATTATTTCATGAATAAAATCTAATATTTTATTTGAATGGTAATATGCTCAAAACAAGGCTGAAAGATCTTTTCCTTCCTTGACAACTGCATCATCAAATCGATCTCAGAGGACAAGCGCTCGCGAAGTGAGAGTGCTTAGAGTGCCAGCTGGAACTAGACATATACCTAATCAAGTAGGTAAAACATTACAAATAAAAGCCTATAAACCATATTAAGAACTTGGATAAAATGTGTGTGGTTTGATGCTTAAGGTGTGGACAATACGGTTTGGATCAAATAAGGACCTAGGCTATTTGAAGCAACTGAAGCCAGGGCTATTGCGAAAGTCAACTGATGCATATACACTGAATCATCCAGGACTGGATAGTTTTAAGGAGTTTAATTGTTACCAGTCATCAAAGCTCCTGGCAAGCGACTAAAACATGGTGATGACTTAAATTAAATATGTCTATACCTAAAATAGTCCTGGGCTAAAAAAAAATATTGAAATTGACAAAATATTTGACAATTATCTTTAGGCATAGCGATTTGCAGTTACAAATTTATCAAAACTCAAACTCAAACTCAAAAGCTCACACATTCCATACTCAAGTAGTATAGGCTCTGGTAAAAGTGTAAGTACTGACTTGACTTCCTACAGGTTCTGATATGTGCTTAAAGTAAAGTAAAATTACTTTAGACTGTTTATCCTTTAGCCTGTTAAAAGTAATATTTTGATGCTTGTTTTTGGTTTGGGATGTGACTGCACAAACAGCAAATGAATACACTGCTGTAACAGCCTGTAAGAAATATGGTGTTTCATAAGTGCTATTTTTGTCCTATCTATGTTGGAATTGGCTTGAATTTTGGGAAGGCACAATACATAGCTGTAAATATTTAATATACATAACTTGAAATATTTGTACATTTCCTCAAATGCATTGACAAAAATGATTAGCCTGATATGAGTAGAATTTAATTGTTGCTAAAATGTAATGGGGTAAAAGAAAACGTCAAGGGAAACATTTAGCGTATAGATAGCTGAAAGTATTACTTTACTACAGTACTGGATGAATTATTCTTTCTATCTCAGATCTTGTTCATTTTTAGATAAGCCTATATACACATTATATACAAATTCCAAGGTATCCTAGAAATGTTAGCCTTTTTAAGTTCACTTCCTGGAAAGATAAGCTACCTCCTTCCTAGTGCACAGAGAGGTGCTACTTTTCTCTAGGGGTTAGACTGGAGCCTGCTGGGTCACAAATGTGGATTTTTAGAGCATCTATTTGTGCCATCGCCAAAGAGACATTTGCTGTGCTTGCTATCACCGTGGCAGCCTACCACACGTGACCACACCTCACATTGACACTACTCTGCAAGATGTGTGTGTATTTGTGTGTGTGAGTATACGTGTTTCTAGGAGTGCATTTGGGCAGTGAGTTTTGATAGAGTCTGTTGGCTGCCAAAGAGCCTTTGTGTGATCATATCATGTCCGTCAGTGTGTCAGTCAGTCAGCCGAAACACTTGATTCTCCAACCCCACGCCCTGCCTAGCAGCTGTGACTTCTTGGAGAGCCGGTGGCCCGGAGCACAGCCGTACGTAGGCCTGGCCCGTCCCAGACACCGCTGCTCCGGCGCCAGGCGCTCTAGGGGTGTAGAGCGGTCTGCCGACCCCGGCGCAGAGCCTTTTGAAAGCCGGCGGAGAAACATGACATATTGCGCTGCTTCGAATGTTACATTTCAACATCAATTAGAGAGGCAAGGAGATGGCGCCCCAGATGTTCAGAGCGAGCGGAGCATGACACCCTGGCAGCGCTGCTGCTGCTGCACAGAGAAGAGGCAGCTGCAAAGTCTCACAGCCCCAGCCACCATACGGAGCGGAGCTGGCCCTGATCCGGCTGACCTGCGGCCAGATACGGGCCACATCGGTCAACCCAGTACTGGGGCACGGCTCTTATTCCCAGAGCTGTGCTGCAGGGCCAAGGTGGAAGACATCAGTGAGGTCAGGGCCAAAAATGGACATATGCTACAGAACTGCATGTACCTGCCCAGGCATAGAGGAAGGTACCATATGCTTTGTTAGTCTAAGTGGATATCGGAGGATAGGATCATTGACATACAGCTTTAGACTGCACATAAGCATAGTGTTTTATTTCTTTCATCTATCTCATCCTTATCTGCATCCTTCACCATTCCGGCAGGTATGGCGGGGGGTGCTACTGTTATGCTGTTTGTATTTGTCCTGTAGAAAATATATTATATTTAATGGTTAATATACTGACATTTTTCAAAAGAATTCATTAATTTTAAGAAAGACCAAACCAGCAGGTGAATTCCAAGGGCCTGGTACTGATATGAGGAACATTTTATTATGTTTGAGGGGTCCAAAATTATTTTCTGTTGGAGGGACATTTTTTTTTGTTGCAACCCTGATTTTACTATCTAGTGATCTCACTATATGTAAAAGATAAACTATCCTTCAATATTATATCATCATATATCGAATTAATGACATGAAAAAAAAGACATTCATGAATGAAAAAAGTAAAATATAGTGTAGGTAATCACAGACATGCTGACAGCTAAAATTAGCTTATCATTAGTAGCTCCCTCTGTATTCTACTGTAGGGTTTGGCTCATTGGACTCTTGGCCCATAATTTGAAAACAGACTTGCTAGGCATAATTCCATCCCATTTCCTGTTTGCTCTCCATATCTGTTAGACCCAAAACACAGATGGTCTCGGACCATAATGAGCTGAATGAAACTATGCAATATGCTGTTTGCTTTCCATGTTTATGTTTCCAGACTCGCACACTCAAGTGAAGTCAAACTGTGTGTGTGCAGTGCACTCTAAGAACATGGGTGAAAATAAAACAGCATGGCTCACAAATGCACGTGGTGGAGGAAGAGGAGAAGGAGGAGGAGGAGGAGGAGGGGAGTTAAAAGTGCCTAGCCACGCTAGCGTGAAGCCAGCAGTGGCTGGATGAAAAAGACAGACCCTTAGCTGGATGTTGATCCCGCTTAGAGCCCATATCAAAGGCTGGCCGGCAAATGAGCTCGGCGTGGCGCGGCGTGGCATGGTGTAGAGTGCAGGGGCACGGCGATCCCTGGAGCAGGCTGAGGCATGAGAGGGCAAGATGAAGGCGCCAGGACTAGATGAAAGAGATGAAGAAAGCAAAAGCCAGAGAGAAAGAGTGTGTTGGAGCATGTGTGTGTGTGTGTGTGTGTGTGTGAATGTGGATATGTGTGAGGAAGAGTGTGAGCGAGAGTATATGTGAATGTGTGTGTGAGAGAGAGTGTGTGTGCATGCGTTTCAGGGAGTGCTGCTGCGCGCTAGCTGGAGAGAGACGACTTCAAAGACTCAGCAGAGCAAAGGCTGCCACGCGCTTTTTAACATTCTCCTTGCGAGTTTTCTCCCTCGTGCTCTTTTTCTTTACATGCTCTCTCTCGCCCCTCCCCCCACCCTCTCTCTCACACACACACACACACAAACTCTTTATTCTCCTCTTTCCTCAAAGGGAAGCTAGCCCAATGGTTCAACTGGGTATGAGCATTAATATTGCTACCACATCAACACCTTTTCGTGGAATGGGTAGCCAGGGTTTGGCATTTTTTAGTCTGTGTTTGTGTGTGAAAAAGTGAGAATGCATCAAAAGAAAGAGTGTGTGTGACAGTGTGTTAGTGTGTGAGCGCATGCTGTGTATTACACTGGCTTTAATGGGGCCAATGATTCAAGCAGTTTTCTACAAAGCAACTCCAAATCTCAGATTGGCTGCTAGGACGCCATCCTACGCCCAGCAAAGAAGCTGCACAGTCTGCGCTAAAGATGAGTACGAGCCACTGCTGAGTTTTATTTGCAGAATTTATGCCGAATGAAAAATGGTTTGCCTTGCACCATGAAGGGCTGCATGCTAAATGATTCTCGGAAAGTGTGTGTGTGTGGGGGTGTGTGTGATGTTCTGTAAACAGAATTATTAAATCAAACCTCTCAAAGAAATATAAATTAGAGGGCTATTAAATTTTCAAATCACTGCAGTTCTCTCTCTCTCTCTCTCTCTCTCTCATACACACATTCCCTCTTTCCTTCTCTCTCTCTCTTTATTCATTTGCCTTTATTCCCCCCAAGTACATTCTTTTTCTAGGCCTCTCCCCTCTTAGTTAATAGATCCTGTACTTGCAGTCTACAGTATTTAAGTAAGATGATGTGAAGGTGAAAATCCATCTTTTCCACGCTGTTACTTTGTCATTGCCTGTGTGTGTTTCAGTGGAAGTGACACGCTCAGTGCAGTCCTGCCGCGAGTCTTTAAGCTGCTGGTGCGGCTTCAGCTCTCTTCCAATAGTGTTTGAAGAGAACGCCGTCCTGGCAGAGATGGTGTTGTTGAGAGTGAGTACTGTTTGTGTGTGTGTGTGTGTGGGGAGGTGGGGGGCCTTGAATCTTGCAACTTCCTTGTGCGCCAGGTTCGAGCCGTACGCAGCGCCGTGATGGGAATCAAAGCTTTGTGTGTGTGCCGCTGCTCTCGCTGCTGCCATGAGCTGGGGTGATGAGGATAGATTGCTGTCTGCTGTCACACACAGGTTGCACTTGACGGGGGTGCCGCTCTCGTTGCTTGTGCATGTCTAATTCTGACAATCGACGCGCTGCTTTTTTGTCAGGGTTACATAAACCTCCACACCCAGCCTTCCCATCCCCTATGTACCTGCGTGCCTTCATGTCTCGAAGATTAGGCTGGCGGCCTTTTTCATAGTACCGGCATCAAAGTCAAAGCCCAAGACGAAGTCAAGTGGAAACACTGACCACTGCAGGGGGTCTTTGAAGGAGCGTTTACTCCAGAAAAGCATTTCCAAGTGGGGAATTATAAAAATGTTGTCATTTTTCCTCATTTAAACAAAGGTGTAGACGTGCAGCAAACAAAAAAACACTGTGGAACAATGCTGCATAATATATTATGAAATTTACAGTGTTTCACTCTTTTTTTTCTTTTTATTCCATTCTCCTACAGGTACAATAGTTGGCAGTCAGCCCAAGGTCATACAAAGACAAAAAAGAGGCCTACCATCACAATCCATTTCTTTAATTATTTTAACCGAAGCAGTCTTGGTCTTCATTCAATAAATCAACCTGGAAAGGAAGAAAAAGAAGGAGGAACATTAAGTGCCAGGAAAAATTATAACCTCAAACTTTGTTGAGATTGGAAATGAAGCTCCCTGAAGATCTGTAGTGTTACAGCAGAGGGTTGATGCTGCAGACTGTGATTTAAAAGCCGAGATGGAGGTTAGTAAAAAGCCAAGAAGATGGCGACACATCCGAGGGCTTCTTAGTGCTTGCCTTGGCCGTCAGCACGGCCCCTTGCTCATTGGTTGGTCTCTGTGTCCATATGTTTTTAAGGTTCCTGAAGGACTTTTATTGACTTTTTAGCAGACAGAATATTGGCACGGTAAACCTCACAGAGGGCAGAGTGTCAGCGGGGGAACCGGGGCAAGAATCTGTGTTTTACGGGACTGGATTATTCCGTTGTAATATTATAAAGCCATGAAGATGGGCTCACTTTAGCACTCACACTTTAGCAAGAGGGCAACAAAAGTGCTTAGCCATTCAGGAGGGCCGTTCAGTTGTTAAAATTTAGGGGGGTGAGCTAGTTATGAGCACATAAAGCTTGATGGCCCCCTTCGGAGAACTTACTGGCAAGTGTGAAGTTTGTCCACCCCGGGATCAATGGCTCACTGTTTCCATTGCATTGTATATCTCCATAGCTTCACTTGTGCTCTCCAGTGGGCTGTAGGGATCTTTTATAGGAGCCGTGGGAGAAGTACACCGCTTATCTGGGGGTGGGTCGCCTCGTTAAGTTGCATCCGTAAGGGACCCGATAATTGGCTTCGTTCAGACACCACAGCAGCAGCATCCAAGAAAAAGGCATGGAAAAGGTTAAAAAGTAGCCACATGTAAAACGTTAGTGGCTTGACCCTCAGGTAAATGTGGAAACAATTTGTAAATGTAGTTTGACTTCAATATGTATCCACTAGTCGTTTATGCTGTTTGACTCCTATATTACTTTAACCTGCCCTAGGCAGTTGGGCTAGCCCCAAGGTTTCTTCCTTTACCATAAGAAGTAAAAACAAAAAACGCTGATAGGGAGTTTTTTTCTTGCCCCTGTTGCTCATTGGGCCTCTTTGTGTGAAGCGCTTTGAGACATGCATTTTGTAAAAATGCGCTATATAAATAATTTAACGGAATTGAATTGTATTTATTGGTGTGATTTTGTTCTCACCCATGCCCAGTAGGTTTCTTTATCAGTCTCTCAAACTGACTTTAATAACCACCAATTCCTTCCCAACTATTATCTACTCAGCGACCCAATTGGTATGTGTCTGTGTGCCATAGTTAAGGTCTACCTTCTTGTCGGCTTGACAGAGGAGGCCCCAGGGGTTTCCATAAAGAGAGATGGCTGTGAACGAGGCCAGCTGAGCAGCCGTTGGCTCTCCCGCAGCCCTCTCTGCCCGGGGGCTTGTAAAAGTTGGTTGTTTGGGAGGTGGGCTTGTAATGATGGAGAAACACGGAGGCGGAGATGTTTGTTAGCCAAGGGGGTTGAGGGGGTTATGGCAGCGATGTGTGGGGCGTGTGTGTGTGTGTGAACATGTTAATGGGTTTATGTGAGGGCTAATCACCGGCATGCTCAGCCTCTTCCAGGGGTTAACTAAACCGGGCTCTGTGACACATGGTTGGTCTTTATGGGCCTGGCGCATGACGCTAAAGAGCCCATAATAATGATGGCAATTACGGCAATCGGCTTAAACAAACGGGGAGAGAGCGCGCAGAAAGCTCATCATACTCCGATCTGATTGGCCCTAATGAGATAAAGACGCCAATTAATCCTGTGCTAATTGCTGTGGCGAGCTCTGCAGAAAACACCCAAATGTGTGCATGCAAATGAGCGTTGAGCGTAGCCGCGCACCAGGCCCAATGCAGAGCATAGCTGAGCTGAGGATTGCTATCGCAGTCCAGGTTTGTTATGAGCACACAAAACAATCACCGCAATTATCACAGCAATTAGAGGAATAGTTTTTTTCCCCTCTCTCCCTCCCTACACTTCTCCTTCTTTGCAATGCTGGGGAAAGAAAACAAACAATAGAATGTGGGAGAAGTTACCTGCAGTGATGGTTGCTGTGTGAGGGAGTTCGGTGTTGCCAAGGCGAGTGTAATTCACCCTAGCAGCTATCTGGAGGTGTCGAGTCTCATTGTGCAGTGGGAATTCTCACATCGGCCGTGGGGGAGCCGCGGGTCAAGCGGAAGTTCAGACTTGATGTTGGAGTGTGTGTGTGTGTGTGTGTGTGTGTGTGTGTGTGTGTGGCTGCATGGTTGGAGGCTCTGGGTGAGGTGAGATGTATTTGTGGCCCTGGCGGGCGAGACTGTGTTTCATCTGCGGTGATGACACTCTTTGACACTTTTGGGCTTCTCTCATGTTCCTCTTGTGCACGTGGCTTCCATTTTAAAGTTGCTCTCTCCCGACCCAGTCTTCCCTCTCTCACTTTCTCTTTCTCTTTGGACAGTCTAGACAGCTGGACTGAATGAATGAGCAAACACCATGTTTTGCTGTAGTGAGGTTTGTTTTTAATTTAATTAATTTAATTAATTTTAATTAATATTAATTTTATATAATATAAAAAATCTATTGATTTATGGCTCGGGAGCAAAGGGCAAATCACACACTGGATATAACAATGAGGCAGTTTTGTATAAGGCAGATGAAGGCAATCTGAGTCCTATTACTTTACTCAGATCTCACCTAACTCCATTTTTGAGAACTTAAGTGAAAGACTAATGAGTAAAAATCTAATGAGGACTCTCAAATATCTACATGTTATCAGAAAACTTGACATGAAAACTTGACATGAATAAATACATGAATAGTGTAAATTGGGCAAACCTGGCAACCCCACTATGCCATAACAGACATAGCTGCCATCTTGCTACTGGGAAGCCAATGTTAACATTCTTGCATAACATTGTTGACTGAATTAACTGTTTGCCTACTACCTCGCAGGACTTCACAAGAATTAGTGGGAATATTTTATCATTTGAACAAATCAACATGTGTCTTCACTTCAAAGTCCTTTCAGAATAACAGTCATTTTGAATGTGAAATACTTGATGTCAGGAGGTAAGTATACTTCCTCATTGTGTTTTGTCAGTTTTCAGTTTAAACTGATTGACACAATGTATTATCTACTATACTAATTACTATTTAATCTCCATATATCCTGAATCTAGATATTCATTTAGTTGTATTGGATTATTATTTATTTATATTTAGCATGAATTGACTTGATTTACTTGACCTAAGCATTGACTTGAATGGTTTGATTTTTACTCATGACATATTAGAGACTTGAAGGTTAGCACTGAAGACTGACTGGTGACTTGCAAATGTTACTGTACTACTGCCTACTCCCACTTCAATACTGTGACCAATAATAGCACACATGATCTGACTAGAAATTCTGTTCCCCCTATTTTCCCACTGGACTGCAACTGCTAACTTACTACGTCCTACTACTGCATGTTTTAAAAAGAGCACAGTTTAAGGCCAAGAAATATCCATATAAATTTAGAAAATTTGACAAATCCTCCAACACATGGTCCTTTAATGATAAAAAGTGTTCTGGGCAGTATTTAATTTGTCAGTTTTTATTTTTATATTCAATGCTTCATACTTAATGTGTCACTTAATGCTACTGGACTACATAGAGTGTGCACAATAATAGATATTGTGGCTGGGGTCAGCTTTTAAGTGATTCTTTTTGACCGTTGCTAGGGACAGGTCTCTGCAGGGTAACGGCCTTGAGCGCTGTCCGTGGCAACCACCTTAACTCACAGAGTGACAAAATGACATTCACTGTGACCTCATTAAGATTACCCCGGCTATTACCGCATCGTGTGGGGATGTATGGCGCGCAGGGGCCGTGCTGATGAAAAAAGTCATAAATCTGAGCATTAGCCCGACGGGCCACCGAGGCACTCAAAAGTCCTCTAGTATGACACACTCCTTGCAACCACCCACCCCCACCTCATCTCGTCCACCGGCCACCCTCCACTCCATCCATCCGCTTTCTCACTCTCTAATTGCCGGCCCTCATACTTTCGTTCTTCGGGCGTTGTTGACACGCCGTAATGGTCCGTCCATCGGAGAGTGGCCTCCGCCGGCTGCCGCTGTTCCCCCTATGCCATTACCAGAGTCATTTTCATTTCCTTCTGGCGAGGCCCGAAGGAGAGAGAGGGGGTTGGGGGGCAGAAAGGGACCCTGACAGGGACTCCCCCTAAATCATCCACACATGTAATTGGTCCCTACTTACCCAAATGGCCTCACACACCTCTATTTGCCTAAGTGCATTAACTGGGGCTTGGGGTTGATCCATGTTCGTGGTGTACTGGCTGGTCACCAGGAGATGTCTCCTGGTGTTAACTCAGCCTCTTACCTCATGCCTCAAACTACCGTACTTGCCGCCGTTGCCATCTTCGTTGTTCTCTGTCGTTGATGGTCATCGAGGTGATTCTCATAGGACTCTTGTGTCCATTTTGGCAAGTGGAGAATGTTAGCCAAGTAGAGGAACAGCACCAGCAGGAGAGACTTAGATGAACACATCTCCCTCTCATCACTGTTTGGAAGCCTTCAATTCCAAACGCATCAGCAGTTCCTCCACGCTCAGATTGGTTAATGTTTGATGCTATGCTACCATTCACATGTTTGAATATATACATAAATGGCTTTCCTCTATGTTGACTACAATTCAGAAAATATTATTGTGTTAATGTTTCCACTGCATGTTTATTGGTGGCTTATGACAGGTATTTGTTTTCATAACACCACGAAAAAGACTTATTTGCTGTAGGCTGCCTGGTTTGGAAATTGGAAGCCTGTCTGGTTTAAAAATATTGGGGCTGACTAGAAGATCTGCAACGACTCTTGTACAGCCGTTATACTGTATTCCCAGTGCCTCTGTGTCTGAACCTAATGTTCCCTCTCTGCCTGTAGATAGGTAGCCTGCCAAGTACAATGAATGAATGAATAACACACACACACACATACACACTCTTTTACTCACTTTATTTTAGAATACGCACTTCTCAAGTGCACGCACACACACACACACTGTGTCATCTGGCAGATTGTCAGCATCACATCACAATGACAATGGGGTCATGTGTGGCTTTGCTTTTTTACTTTTCCTCTGGCTTCTCTCTTTGTTGGGGTTGAATGGGTCAGTGTGGCGTGGAGACGACTGCTGCTGCACCTAATGACCAATCTATACTCCAGAGACCAAGGCCTGATGCTTTCGCATCCCTTTATACATACAAATATAGGCATTGACATGCTCTCTCTCTCTCTCTCTCTCTCACTCACACACACACACAGTGATATAGACACAGACACATGTAAATATGAATACTGACACAACAATACAGACCTAAAATACATATGTATAGCCTCAGCATTTGACATCCAGTGTGCAATGCATAATGCAATTTGTTATGTATTGTACTGACAGGAACTGTGCAAATTTACATGTGTTTGTGAATTAATACAGAGTTTATTTAACATGACAGTTTCTGAGGATTTTGTAAAATTTAGCAAACTGATCTTTAGAGACATTTCATGCATATTTCTCTAAATGTTAGATGTGCTACACATGTATATTAGCAAATATTGATATTATTGTGTATAATATGTATTACTGCACTGCATACATATAGTTATAGCAGGTTCAATGCAAAATTAATTTAAATTAGTGCTTATGAACTTACACACGCACACACTCATGAACACACACTTACACAGACATGTACAAACATAGATATATTCTTATAGACAACAGAAACAAGCCCCAATACACTGTATTTTCCCCTCAAAGGACTGTGTGTGTGTGTGTGTGTGTGTGTGTGTGTGTGTGTTCATGCTTGAATGTGTGTTGCACGCTCAGTGTCAGAAACAGATCACTTAACCCCTGCTCTCCTCCACGCGTGCTGGCTGAAAAGCCTGGAGCATTCCCCTGTTAGACCGCAGACAGGCAGGGACTATCGATTTTGTGACAATGGGTGAAGCCAGTGTCAAATCAAGCGGCAAAACATTGTGAGAAAGTTTCAATTAGGGCCCTTTGTGAACCAAATTAAAGGGCACCCTGGCTCTCGGCTGTGGAATTCCAAGGCAGGGAACTAAGTTGGCATTCAGAGTATGTATATTCAGATTCATTTCCAGTCTCCAATGCAATACACTGTACCTGTTTATTTGTTCAACTGTTTGCACAAGAGAAGCTTGATTTCTCCCAAGTGTAATCTATTATTTATAGACACTAAATAGAAAGATTCAAATATGCTCAATTATTAATTAAGATGGTTGACAGAGAGAAGCAGAAGAAATTGATTGGATCTCATTCAGAACTATTCTGTGTGAACCACAGTGTCAGTCTAGATCTTAAATAAATCATAATGACCGAAACATAATTTTCATTTTAAAAATATTGTTTTATGTACTCGCTACATATGTAAAACATCCCTACAATTTGTTACTGAGTATATGTTATGTTATTACCCTGCCCCACAATATTAGGGTATGGCAGTCAGGTTTGTCTCTGTGATTCCTTCCATTTGTTTGTGAACTCATAAAAAACACATATACACTTTCAATGTACTTACAATATTTAATAAAGCCAACTGGCCAGGGCCGGATTGACTTTGGTTGATACTGTGTGACGGGAAGGCATCAAGGAAAGTCTGCAGTGCTTCTGTTGTGTTATTGCTCTGTCTGTTATTTATGTAATTCCAGCATGGCCCACCAGTAACAGCCTCTAATGAGTGGCATGGGACAGAGTCATTGAGGCTATCTGATTGCTTGGGGGCTGAACACCTATTGATTGGCAGCCTGCTGCTGATGAAGCCCATACAGAACCACACACACACACTGTCTCTCTCTCTCCGTCTGTCTCTCTCTCTCTCTCTTTACACATACACTCACACACACACACCTACCCACACACATTCACTCCCCCACACAGATACATACACAATTATATATACACACACACACACACACACACACACACACATACTCCTCCCCCATCCTCACACATATACACACCTCAGCTCTGCGGTTGTCACTGATCACCACAGATATGACCCTGGCTTGAACAAATTAGGGCAAACCACAGCTGCAGCTCTTGACCCTCCGGTTCATTTCCACCATCATTGGGAGTTTGGGGGCTTTGAGGATAATGACTTGGCGGAAAGAAACAGGATTGGGAACATTTCATGTTTGACAAACCATCATGGAGCTTTTGCATTTAGTGGGTGTTATTATCTGGTCTATTTTAAGGGACTCGTCTGAAATGGGATGAAACTAATTATTTGATCAGGTTTGATTTTTGATCAGCGTTATATTATTATTAGTGTCATTAGTTGTATCAGAGGAGAGCTTGCCAGTAAATCAAATCAAGCTGTCAAAACACCTTATTTACAGAATGAAAGACAGAAGATCTGTGTTCCGCATCTTCTTCTCCCTGCAGAGTCCAGTCAGAGAACATAACATCTCTTCTATTTATAGTGGCAATTAATATTCTTGCGATTGAGTTCTGTCTTTTTATTACACTAAACTCTGGCACACACGGTTTTACTGGCTGATTTGCGGCGCGTGATGCAAATTGACACGACCCTTTGGTCCCGGGTAACTCCTTCACTCAATCATGCACGTTGGACTGACCGCTCGTCTAGTCGGGTTGCCAGGCGCTCTGGCATTTTGAGAGAAACACTCCTTTGTCTCTCTCTCTTTCTCTTTCTCTCTCCATCTCTCTCTCGGTTGGAATAAGGGACGGGCCGTGTCTTCCTGGCAGCTTGTGGCGGCCAGAGCGACTTCATTCCAGCCGTCAGCACTGCCAACGATCGCTAGAGCGTGCTGGCTAATTACTCAGTGAGTCCAGTATTGGCAGGTGACCGCATACGTATCGATCACAGCGCTAAGGCCTCGCCTCTCAAACACAAATTAGTCAAGCGTTATTTTGGCCGGTGGGAAGGTGGGAAGGGTTGGGGGTGGCCTCCTCCCACACTTGACTGGTTTGTGCTCCTCTTCTTTGGTCGATGCCAAACGCTCAGACTAGACTGAGGCAAAGGAGGTGCAAATGTTTTGTGTGATAAACAAAAAAGTGAGTCTAGGCAAGCAAACACTAACAAACAAACAAGCGCTGGGCAGTGGTGGCGGGAGAGAGAAACCAACGTTGAAAGATTTATTTGGAGAATGCATTGTTTACAGGCTTTAGTTAGTAACTGTTAATTTTATCTAGTCTTTTATCTAGTCTTATTTTCTGTCCAAGTATTTCTGAGGGAGGAGAATTACTAGGAGTAGCGACATCAGTAGGAGCATCTGGGCTAAAGAATAGGAAGTTGTGTTGCCTTTCTATGTCTGGGGTCAAGGTTTTTGCCTCATAGACATGATAAACTATTAAGTGTATTTGGCGTGTTTGTCATCTGTCAAATCTGTCAGACCTTTTTCTCACGTTCACCTTGATCCACAGGCCAGTGCTATTACTGTGAGACTAAAAAATCATTAAAATACTCTTTTTATTTTTATATTTCAGTCACCTTGCATGGTCTTTACCTCATGCCCAGTTATAACCAAATATACAAACAAGCCCTATTCAAAACCTTTGAGGTCATCAGTGAGGGTGGGCGTTGTCAGGCTGATAGTCAGTGCATGAGTGGGGTGTGTGAACATGGGGGGGGGGGGGGGGGGGGGGGGGTGAGATGGGGGGGTGGGGTGGATTGAAATGTACGTCAGCCCCGAGGGTGCTTGATTAACGGGTAATGACAGACCAGGGTGTCGATATGTTCTGCGCGGAGATTTGTGGCGCGGGTCAGCGTGATGGCCGTCTCTGGCCCAATTCATCACCACCGGGAGCCGCGGCTGAATGCCTGTGTGCAAAAGGAGCAGGGAAGAGGGGAGGCCAGAGAACTGTCCAAAAAAGGAAGTTAAAAAAAGAGAGTGAGGGAAACTGAAAGAGGGAGATAAAGAGAGAGAAAGAGGGGAGGGGTGAACAAAGTGAGAGCAAAGGTGTGTGTGTGTGTGTGTGTGTGTGGTAGATTCTCTGCTCCCCTGCCACCGCGCAGGAGTTATTTCTCATTTTAGTGAGCCCAGCAGTAAATACCTCACTTTGCCCACTCCGGTCCTGGCCCGCACCTCTGACCTCCCCCAGCCTCCGACGCTACTCCCATGGTCCCCTGCTCAAGGCCGCCGAGTGCTCGGGTGCACAGGCGCTGGGCCGGATGGCTCGCCAGTAATTCACAGCCCTCTAGATCGCCTGCCAGCAAGTATTGATTTTTGTTTCCCCAATCTCCAGGAGAGAGGCAAAGAAAAGATTAAAAACACTGTCAGTTTGGAGTTGAATAAGAATCCTGCACAGGGGAGATACCTCGCCCAGGCAGGGGTCAAGGCTAGCACTACGTCTCTTTATGGCCTTAACCGTTTCTGCTCCAGCCTCCCCGTCCATGCGCATTGCCACTCGGAGGACAGAAGAACAACCTTCTGCCTCAGCTGTCTCCCTCAGCCTTGTTTTATAATTATAGAGTCCCTGGCTATGTTTACTACCAAATCCACTTGCTTTTAATGCCCGTGGATTTTATTTTTTTAAGCGCGCCATTCGTTATGTCTACACCTCACTGTTACAGTAGCAGAACAGACGAACGGATACCGTGATGCGAATGACTTTCAGTAACCTTAAGCCAACTCTGTTGACTAGACACATTTTACAGGAGTGTGCATGTGAGAAAGTTGGGGATACATGGAAATATTTAGTTGCGTAGTTGTTATGATTATCATAACATCATAACAATTGTTTCTTAACTCATAGAACTGCAACTGTTAATTCTAAATGACATATACCATAAATGTCATTCTAAATTACGTTACTAACTGAATGACCATACACGCAAAAAGAAAAAAGAGGGAATAAAAAGATGAATGAGAACCATCATTTAAAATAAGTCAAATGAATTATCCTTACCCCTCATTGCTTCTGAAAGCATCTGTATTTCAGAGATGAAATGCCTCATTTACACCCCCATGCATACAGTAGCATGGTAATGTTTACTGTGTTTCTTCTTTCTTTTCATTTTAACATTTATTTTTTATGTTGCCATGCAACAGCATGTTATTGTCCTTTGTATATAAATACATTCACGTTTTTGTTATTATGTGCCTTATCAAACACTTTCAGCTCCTGTGTACAGTAAATTAACTATAATCGGGATATAACCATAACATGCTGATCTTACAGGCACACCAGGCAATATTTCATGCTTTTTTAGGTTCATTCACCAGGTTCATAGTCACTTGGATGGTGAAATGGCTCATGGCTGGGTGAGTAAAGCCTCTCTCAGAAGCGCCTGGCACAGCAAAGCGCAGTTACATGCACTTGCAGTAAGGGTCGGTAAAAAAAAAAACAAAACTGAAACCATAATGTGTTTATTGCTCTTTCAGTCAACCTAACTCCAAAATATTCATTGCTGGTTTTTGCAGACAAATCCATATGGATTAGTAAGAACGCTGTTTCTATTTTTTTCATTTGGTTAAAAAATAGGTTGAAAAATCATTATGCCTTCCTGGTACTTCTAATGAGAGATGCATCCTGATACCCCATGTTTTTTTTTTTCTTACAAGAAGCACCAAAGTGGCATGTCTTGTGAAAAGACACCATACAAGATAGTAGCAGTGTTTCAGCTGTCCTGCATCCGAGAGGTTCCTGGTGTGATTCACACTTGCAAATGAACCCCAGTGACTGAGCACACACATTACGGACCTGGTAAAAAAATGTGTGACATGTCACAACTTGTGCCAGTCGAAAGTCGAACACAACCCAACGGGGATATTGAGGTGCATTTATAAAAAAAAAACATAATGTGAATTCTAAAGAAAACATTACAGAGGGGGTCCAATTTTTCAAAACCTTAATATTGTTCTCAACACTATATCTGATCAAAACTGCAAGCACGTTTTAAATGTGATTGTGGTGCGTTTGTTGGTGAGTAATTCATACATTGGCTTTGAATACATATCATCTGAAACTATTTAACTAAACTAAATCCTATGATAAAACTAAAAGTAAATTCCTTACATATCATTACATATTCCTTACATTCCTTACATATCCTTACTCTGCGCTACCAGTCTCTTCTATGGAAGCATTGGTATGACTGTCTTCTATAAGTGTTGTGTTGTACTGTCTAGTTTTTTAGATGTTTGTCTTTGGACCTTGAGTCTACAAATAAAGAGGATGACGAATGATGATGATGATTTCTGCATGCAAACAACGAGGAACCATCCAGGTACAACCGTCCATATCAAGGCTACATTCCAAAATAAGTGAAAAACATTACATACCTGTTAATCTTAGTAGGAAGGCAAGATGCCAATATAGCCTTGTGAAGTGGATTTGGTACTGTCTGGCACTATGTAATTCCACCTCAAATATTACTTTCAGTTTCGTTTCAGTGACTGAAATGTTGATTAAAGAAATCCCTGTACTAATTGCTACAGCACATAGCATAGGTCACAGGCTATTTCACACCATGGTTCAGAGAAGTCTTCAGTGAATAATGAATATTACTGGAAACAGTTTGACAGATTGCATACCATCCAGTCCCGCCAACTACTTTCACAGCATGTTATGATAGTAATAGTTGTGTCTGTAATAAGTCCTTACAGAGTCTGTGTGCGTTACATCGGTCATTAATGAAATTATACCTGCCTTACAAAGGTGTCCAGTGGAAAAAAAAAACATTAAATTTGGAATTTGACCACAATATCACATGAATCATAGGATGAAGTTGATTGATGAAGTTTGCTATACAAAACTACACCCTTGCACTAGAGTAATTTGTGCTCCATTATTTCAAAGGAAGTGTTTTGTGTGCTGTGTTTAATAGTGTTGTCGGAAGGCTGCATGGTTCTGTCCGTCACTGTTTGAACAAATTGTCCAGTAGATTAGCCAGTCTGATCCCACCCTCTCGCCAGCTTTAGTATCCCAGACGGCAATTCTCATCATTAATGAGGGGATGAAATGGGCAAT
The DNA here is from genome assembly GCA_017657215.1 of Limnothrissa miodon. NCBI lineage: Eukaryota > Metazoa > Chordata > Actinopteri > Clupeiformes > Clupeidae > Limnothrissa > Limnothrissa miodon. The sequence continues at coordinate 155,226 of JAGFZM010001792.1, read as the reverse complement.
GTCACTGCCCACATGTGTTAGGCTCATTGTACTATGTGCGCGAGTGTGTGTGTGTGTTTGTGTGTGTGTGTGAGCTGTCCGCATGTTGAACGTAGTAGTCAGGCCCTATTCATCTCCCTAGTGCTGAAAAGGCCCTTTATTGGTCCTGACCCCTGTGAAATATTGTCTTATCAGCTGTACATGAGTTGCCATAAGGCATTAGGGGGGCGGTGTCTCCTCCTTACCAAACACACGTACACACACACACACACACACACACACACACACACACTCCCCTTGTGAAGTGTGTACAAACGGTCTGCTGTCACTCCTTGTCTGTCTGAGGCCAATCCTTCATCCTCTTGTGCTAGCAGAGCCAATTCTAATCACATTTTACATTGTATTCACCCAGAGACTGTACACCACCCTCCATACTGTAACCTATCTGTCTGTTCTCCCTCCAACCTCCTCCGTCTCGGTCCGTCTCATCCTGCCGGGTGAGGTTGGCTGGCTGGTTTGGCTAGCCACATTATTGAACAAGTCAATCGGAATATTCCAACCCCTTCCATCTGGGTCAGTGTGGATGTCTTCCTATGTTATGCTCAATGACACTCTTTTCTTGGAAATACACGAGCATGAAACCCTTTATTTTGGTATCTCCAGGGGGATTTTTTGTATCTGAAAGATCATTAAAGATCAATGATAGTAAATCAGTGTGGCTGTTGCTGAGCCTGAGTCGAGTAAAATACTAAAATAGTGGGGATAAGAAATCAAACAAATAAAATATAAAAAAGACAGAACTCTAGGAAGCAATTGATCTTAAATTTAATTTTCAAATGGAACCTTTAACAGCACAATATGGTCTCAAACTGTTTTGAAGCCAAACCCCAAGTAGCCCAGACGTGAACTTGGGCTGAACTTGGGCTAGATCTTGAGACCAGGCGCAGTCATGGGTTAAGACATATTGTACCAGCATGCCCTAATCCTAGGTAAATAAAAAGGGCAAAAGTCCCTGAAAGTTCCACTGTTCTGTAATTACTCGAGTGCACCAGAAGACGTGAAAGAGCTAATAAGACAGTCTGTTTCTTTAGACAGCATCACAGTAGGTTTCTATGGCAGCAGGTACTATGTTCTATTATTTATCGACCTTTGTTGATAAAGCCTTGTCTTCCCATTGGGAGGGTATTTGTTCTGTTGCACAAGGCAGCCTTTAATCTTAAAAGTGACATGGCTGTCACACCGCTGCCAAAAAACATATTTTCCTTTAAAATATTTAAGGAATACAAAAACGGAGTGACATGGAGTGCGACGTGTTCAGGGCTGGTTTTACATCTGTTGTGTGGTGTCATTTAATTGGTTGAGCCTTAGATCTCCTGATCTTTGCGAATGGCTAATTACTGTGGCTATACGCTGGTGTAGACGATCACTGTCGTCATTTTGTTTCAGGAAATCCTTCAGGTTCTGATTCCCTCCAGGCTTTCAATGAATTCAAATAAATTTGCTTTCTTGTATAAAAACTCAATTCCACTTGACCCTAAGTCACATTCTGTACCCACTGTATGTCAGCAGAAGCATATTAAGTATTGTACCCACATTGAGAGAGAGAGAGAGAACAATGGTATTGAGCATTTTCTTTATCTATGAGGATAATACAGGGGGAGGAATATGCCTCAGAATGTATTTATTTAAAGTTTTATGAAACCATGATTTGATTCTAATTCATTTAGTCAGTAATGTCGATTAAACTGCGAGTTTGATTAAATGGAAGAGGTTAATGCTCAGCTTTTTTATTTCTATAGCTCCCATAAAACAGTGGTCTGATAATTATATACAGTGGTTTAACAGCAGTTACAAAGAACGATGCATAATATTTTTATATCAGTATGAATATACTTGGAGTTATGGTCTGGTTTAAAGCTAGCATATGCCGGCCTAACATTTAAAAAAATGTTTTCAAAAAATTTAATTTTTCATAAATACATAACATTATTTATATCCAATGTAAGTACAATGTAATAGGGGCAGTTGGTATAAAAAGGGATGCTTCATTCTCCAGTTAAATAACATTAATGAAATGTACAGCTTACTTTTGTCCTTGTAGAAATCTAGGATAAGGATGATTTTAATCCCCACGTGTTTATTTGACTTCTACAGTGCAAGCGTGTGGCTGGTGTTTTCTCACTTTGATGATATGGTAATACGCAGTCGCGTGTTGCCTGGGAGGATATATTTTACATATTCAGTAGTGCTCTTGGCAGGATTGTTGTTGGGAAAGCTAGTTGCTTGCAGACTCAGTGCCCTATTTAAAGGGCATATTAGTTTTCCTTTTGCATTTTTAATTCTGTTTTCGCCCAGGAGGCTTCCACTAGGACTCTGACTGGACGACCCCCATACCACCCCCCACCCCCCCGAACACCACAACACCCCTCCACAACCATAACCCCCCCTGCCCCCACCTCCCAACCCTGTCTAATTTCTTTTCTGGAGGGTCTGAATCTTTCGCCATGGCTAATGTGCTTCCACCCTTTGCATTCTCTCTATTTTCTGCCTTTTTTCTCTCCCACCCTCCCTGGGTTTGTCTGAGTTATCTTCACCCATACCCCGGCCTGTCATGCCATTTTGTTCTCTTCCTGTACGGTCTTTACATGGCTCTTTATTAGGAAACATGATAGTTTCTCGCATTGTATCCGTTTTATTAGATAATGCTCCTATCTCAGCTCATCTGGTTAAACTAGTTCGCCGGTCTGCTGGGAGAAAAGACCAACAAACACATGTAGCATCTATATGATCCATGCATTGTGCAGGCACACACACACACACACACACACATACCTATCCCTACACACATGCTGCCATCACATCATAAAACCAAAGTGAAGCCCAGGTGGATTTGGAGCAAGCTGTTCTTGCCAGCAGTTTGCCCCCCCTCCCTTCCAGTACCCTCCACACATACACACACACACACACACACACACACACAAACACACCCTCCCACACACACACACATATTCCCTCCCTCCCCCTGAGTCACCAGAGCTGTCAGGTAGGCAGCACTCGTAATGAAGGCTAAAATATTTTATTCAGATTTATTAATTTGAAAATGAAGCCTGCCTGTCGTCGGAGGGACACTTCTTCTCAATCTGTCATCGGCGATCCACGCGGCGCTGACACCAGGATTCATTTGTCTTGTCGTCTCTGACAGTCGGATTCTCCCAGCGCTCACCGCCACGGGATCGCCCAGGGATTTTTTTGTACGGGATAAAACACATTCCGACAAGGAACAGCCTCTTTATTAATGCAAATTAGCCCAGAAAAATGCCAGCAACAGCGACTTGGCTTCAGACTCCGGGATCTGTCACTGTGTTTTTCTGTGTGTGTGTGTGTGTGTGTGTGTGTGTGTGTGTGGTGGGGGGAGTTAATAAAATGGAGGCCCGGAGAGTGACTGGGAGTGAGGCTTACACCGGTCCTGTCACTCCACAGCTGCCACACTGTCAACACAAACAGGCACTGGTCAAACTTCAGCAGCCTCCCTCTCTCCTCCTCCATCCATCTCCCTCTCTCTCTCACTCACACACACACACACACACACACACACACACACAACCATACACACACACACACACAGGGTATGTAGTTCTCTTTTTTCTCTCTGTCCCCACACACACACTCTTTCTTTCTTTCTTTCTCTCTCTCTCTCTCTCGCTCTCACACACTCACACACACACACAGGGTATGCAGTTCTCTTTTCTCTCTGTCTCTGTATGTCCTCTTTCTCTCTCTCCCACACACATAAATAGCATAAATATAACAAAATAAAAACATTAGGTAGGACGAAAATAGTAAAAAAAAAAAGGGTCGTATATAAAGCACCATGAAATACTACATGAAACACCATGATGACGGGGATTACATTTGAGTAGTGAGCATCAGAATTCATTGTGCAGATGCGCAGAGAAATCCCTTTCTAATCATACAGGTCCTATATGACAGCTATGGAGATGATATGAATTCCATTTGTCATCAATGTCCCTTTCACGTGTCATATGCATTTTTCATAACATGTGGAACAAAAGAACGGGGTCATTCTCATGTCATTGGAACCACAGAAAACGTCCTACGGAGTCTAGGTGTTGTATGTCAATTCGACAGCCACACCAATGCAATTAGGCTTAGCAGGTTAACACAATAATTTGTCAGCTGTCAATATCCAAATGTAAGGACAGCCCCTGTAGTGTGTAGGAAATATGCCTGACAGCTTGTATTGAGAGGTGATTTCTTCTTGGCTTTCTGACACCCTCCAACTGCTCTTGACATTTATAATGAAGACTTTCCAACCCCCAGCCCCCGCCCCTGCTCTCCTTCCCCTCCCCCACACCACTGTCAAAGCAAAGGACAAGCACCAAGGTGTGAGAGAAGAAGAATGGGGGGGGGGTGGGGGGGGGGGGGGGGGGTGGTGAAGCAACCTCTTCATCTCACTCATCAGTGTTTTGTTATGATTTGTGTATGAGTGTGTGTGTTTATTTGTGTGAATGTGTGGAGACTGTCTGTGTGTAAGATTTTGTCTCCACTGGTCAGTTGAAGTGTGTGTGCGTGTGTGTGTGTGTCCATAGAGTATGGGTCTGTGTATGCGGAATATAGATGTGTTAGTACAAAGGAGTTTTGTGTGTGTGTGTGTGTGTGTGACATGTCTTGGTGCTCTTGTTTTAACCAAAGAGCAGGAGGCAGAGTGGTTGTGGCTGAGTGGCTTTTGCTTGGGTGAGCACAGTGGAGTTGTTGTTTTATTTCGCTGAGCGTCCTTTGGCATTTATCTCCCCTCACCTGCTCCAGGAGGGAGATTCAAAGTGACATGATTTCTCTCTCTCTCTCTCTCTCTCTCTCTCTCTCTCTCTCTCTCTCTCTCTCTCCCTTCTATCTATATCTATCTACCCTCTCCCTACATCTCTTTCTCTGTCTTCCTCCCTCTCTTCCCCCTTTCTTTGCCTCCCTCTCTTTTTGACCTCTTTCGCTTTTTTCCCAACCCCCATTTTCTCCTCTCCTTACAGTCCTCTTTCTCTCTCTTTACTTTCCTCTCTCCTCCCTCTATCCTACCCCCCCTCTTCCCCCCTAACCCGCACCAAATCACTATCCTGCGCTTCTCTCTCTGTCATTTGCTCCTCTTTTCATTGTTCCCTCTATCTCTGCCCTTCTCCCCTCTCCTTCTCTCTATCCCCCTCTCCTCTCTACTCTTCACCCCTCTTGCTCCATTTCAGCTCAGGCTGTCAAATAGGACGCCATCCCTCCATCCCTCCCCCCACCCCTACTTCTCCACCACCTCCCACCCCCGCTACCACCAACCTTCACTGAGCCTGGCCACTCACATTGCAATAAGGTAAATTGAACTTGGTGAGCATGGGATCGTTAAAAAGGGAGAGCTGTCATTCACCCCCCGCCCCCCACCCACCACCACCACCACCACCACCAACATACACACACACACACTCACACACCAAACATCCCCACAACTCCTTTCCTCACCTCCACCTCCCCCTCTTGGTTTGACGGGCTCCCGACTTTTGATGGTGGAGGCGAAGATGGCCATGATGGGATTGCTCCTGAGAGCGGTCTCAAATGGGATGGCTTTTCCAATCCTTCAATTACCTAAATGGATGAGACGCGGACGCTCTCGGCCTGGGAGATGTTGCAACCCCCGTAACGCTCAGATGGGTTAATTGGTTATTTTCTCAAACAAGGTGAAGGCTGTATATTACCAGCGCAGAGGTAAAACCACTATTAATCCAGAGCTTTTCTCTGCAGTGGTGCTCCTGTTCATAAAAATAAAACATGTTGAATGTACCACACACACACACACACACACACACACACACACACACACTGTATTGGCTTTTAGTAATGACACATTTGTTCAGTTGACAGATGCTTTCTTCCAAAGCAAACTACAACATAGCACAAATATACATGTCTATTCTGTATTATTATTCTGGGTTCTTCCCAGGTTTCACATCCATAACGATGTACTGATAAATTAATAAATCATAATAAAACGTAACATCTTGCTTAGTCAGTTGTCCCTGAGGAACCTCTATGGAAATGTACAATGGATGTATGTTTAATTTTGATGGGTCCATTACATTAATCTTCACACACACACACACACACACACAAACAGAGACATTACAACAGATTTTTGCTTTGTATTGCTTTGTTTACTTTTCTGCAGGTAGGGTGGTCCATACACCTGGCACTCTGATATTATATTTTAAGCACTAAATCATCGTTGCCACAGTAACTTACTTTGTTGTTATGCTTTACAATCTTTTAAAATGGGTAGGTTTAAGTCCTTGGTTGACGATTGGTAAAATTGTCTTCGATGCCATTGTATATTCCTCAATATAGCACGGCCTGATTTAGCTCATTTTATATGTGTGTGTGTGCATTACTAGGCAACCATTCAGCTGAAGGAATTATAGTTATTGGTGGAGAAATTGGTGTTTAGGATAAACTGCCACATTTCTTGTTGCTGTGGCTTTGTCTAATGAAACCGAACAAGTTGCGTTAGCAGTGAAGATGCTATTCTGTACCTTGAATATATAGCTGAGGTGTGTCGTTAAATCCCTTCAACTGTGCTATATTCACGGCATAAAACTGACTAAAAGAGGCTTATTGCTTTTCTGAAATGGTTACCACACCTATCTTGTTCCGGTCTTTGATTATAACTGGTCGATGCCATCGTATATCCCCTGATATAGCACAGCTGAGGGGGTTTAGCGGTACTCAGCCTCACTCCTCTGGTTTCAAGCCTAACAACACCACTCAGCTGTGCTACATTTACAGTAAAAATAACTTAACTGAACAATCAACCAATGAGACGAGCTGGTCTGTCAGTCTTGAACGGCTATTGATGTTCATCATAATGACAGAAAATAGTTATTGTTGCAGATCTTTTCAAAATGTAGTGTTTTTCATTTTTGTTTTGTATATGTGTTTGCTTGTGTGTGCGCGTGCGTGTTTGTTTAATTCTCTTCCAGTCATCTGTTGTTTTTGTTTCTTGAAAAACTGCCAAAGCACATTTTAATAATGTGTGCAAACCTGCACAAAATATTGAGTCATGGCCCAGAGGGACCTGTATTTTTGCTTGGTTCAGCCTCACTCACACACACACACACTTTTCCTCCCACTCATTCACATTAGAAAAGTTCTCTTTGTTGTGAAAGGCTTGACTCTCAATGGCAGTTCATTAACCCCACATTAAAAGAAATCCTCCTCCTGCCAATACCCCCACCCAGCCTGTCCATTCCAAAACCATCGAGCAGACTTTCTCCCTTGGATCCTCCGGAGCCTCGTCACCCAAACCCCCTACTTTATCAATTGCCTTCATAATTTTAAAAGCCTTTTTTATGTTGTTGTTTTTCTCTCATATAGTAAATGGAACCATAATTTAATATTTTAATGCATGTTAATGTGTTGTTTAACCTTCTTGCAACAATCACATGGCTCTAAAAGGTTAACCTTGAACGTGAGCCAGAGTGAGGGCGGCGTCGGCACAATAACGCGTCAGTCTTTGAAAAACATCTCCTTCTAATGGATTGGCGCTTGATTACTCGAGCCCATCTCGAGGTAGATGCCGTATATATTGGATAGACATTAAAACGAGCATTTCTCAATTTTCTCCCTGCCAGCCCCTCAGGGTCAATGGATCACCACGGCAACGAAGCGCTGAGTCAACCGTTGCCTCCCTAATTTATCCAAGGCTTTTATAAGAAAAAAAAAGAAAAAAAAAAGCCTCCATCACAAACAAAAAATAGTAATGTTTTTTTAATCATTATTGGCGATATTGAAAGGCCGGGCAGAGCGCCTGTCTAATATTTGGAATGCAAGCCGCTTGAGAACCTGTTTGGTCCCAGTATGTCTCCTTGGCTCAGCTTTATTTTCCCAGGGAGCACACCACAACACAAATGCACTGAATATTTTATCAAGGTCTTCTCAGACAGTGGCAGCCACACAGCAAAGAAACAGTGGGAGAGCAAGAGCGAAAGAGACTCATTTTTAAAACATGGCTGTGTTTTTCCTTCCACTATAGTTCCGCTGGTCATTTTCATTTCATTTCATTTCATCAATTGTATTGGCCTTTTTTAAAAATCAAAAATAGATCTCAAAATGAAATTTTGCATGTGTGATGCATTGCTAACAACCCCAGGACAGTATTGTGTGTGTCCTCTTCTCTAACTCAAGCCTTGGTTTTCTGACTACTTGATTCTGTTTTTTCCCCAAAGTCTTTTTGAGGCAAGTCATGTGGTGGCCATCTTGGTGAGGCCTTCTGGAAGTTATTTGGGAATAAGAAGAACAATGTCGTCTGAATTAATGGAGAAATATCCAAAACTCCAGATTGGTGAGTCGTACTGATTAAAAAAAACTATTATGTGAATCCTGGTTTACCCACAGATCGCTAAAATAAAGGTAAAAACACATTATTTACAACAGCAATTCCTCAATAAGCCCTCGCCAGCAATTGTTAAAAGGCTATCACCATGGTGACAGAAATTATATCAAAGTCATACAGCATCCAACGATGCGATTGGCTACTTTCGCTGCAGGGGAGGACTTACAGTTTCTTAAGTCGTTATGCATTGAAATGGCTGCAATTTTCTGTGGGTATCTCCTCTCATAAAACTGTGGGTCCACTGTTTGTCATCTTGCAGGCAGCAAGCCATAAGGGAGGGCATCAAATTTTAACTCAACATAGAACATAAAAGTTCCTAAATTTCTAATAGGAATTTATATGGGAAATTATCATACACATTTTTAACAAGACTTTCCTGTTTAATAGGTGTATCTTTTTGGGTGGGTTAGAGTATTTAATTCATTGTTTGCAATCAAAGTGTAAAGAAGACTTTTAAGCTCCAGGAAAACATCTCCTACTCTACTTTCAAGCATGTTCACATGCCACACACACCTGTGCTGTGCAGTCAGTAAGTGCAAGTGTACCTGTATGTCTCGGTTGCATTCCGTTATGTGCTGCTGTGTCTGGGGGGAGATTGCCCTCATTCCACTGTTCCATGGTGTTCATTTGTATCCTTGGCAACACCACGGCCATGCTCCAGCCTGAGAGAGAGAGAGAAAGAAAGAGAGAGAGAGGAGAGAGAGAGAGAGAGAGAGAGAGAGAGAGAGAGAGAGAGAGAGAGAGAGAGAGAGACGCACTGGTGGAACAAAGGACATTGCTGATGATCAGCCAAACACTGCGACACCTCTAGGTTTGAGGTGAGTGGGTGGGCTAATGCACTGCAATTTATTTATTTATTTACTTTGTTATTATTTGGAGGTCCTGTTTGTCCAGCTTGATGCATTTGCAGAGATGTAACCCTGTGAAGAGAGCCAGTGGTGTCTGTGATTTATCTACTGGTCTTCTATCGCTGGTCCTTAAGTAGTCCAGTGAAGCTTGTCTGAGAAGGTGCTGCTGGTGGTGGTGGGGGACTGAGGAGGTGTGTGTGTTAGGGTGGGGGGGCTGAGGAGGTGGAGGGGTGGTCTGGGGGGGATCTGAGGAGGTGTGTGTGTGTGTGGGGTGGGGGGGCTGTTAGGGTGGGGGACTGAGTAGGTGGAGGGGTGGTCTGGAGGGGGCAGAAGCCAGGGAGGCATAATGAGGCATGCAAATAAACAAGGTGTTGATGGATGTGACGGTGGCTGTTTGGAGACACCTCTGGACCAGAACAAGCACACAGACAAGAAGAGAGGAAAGGAGAGGAGCGAGAGAAGGCATGCCATCTACTCCTCCACAAACACACAGAAAGAGAGGTGGCATAGAAACAACTCCTCCACAAACACAAAGAAAGAAAAAAGAAAAAGAGAGAGGGAGAGCTGAATCACAATGTCCTGCCTATATCCTGACTGGACTGAAAAAGGAATAAGAAAAGTAGTTAACGCCAACTGAGGAAGATGAGCAAAGTTTGTTTCAGTTTCAGCTCTATGCCCCTTTCTGGTCGAGTTAGGTAGCAGTTCACAAATTCCGTTATACCACTTCATTCCTATTCCAACCAATAGCAGCCAGCTGTTCTGAACATCAATGCTGTGGTTTCATTCTCTCAGGACTATCTCTTTAGGTCTTTTAGGGTTCAGAGCTTATTGTTAATGCGTTATGCATGCGAAGAGAAACATTGAATGCACAGGAGCTTGTGCTTATGGGAAAGATCTTTGGTCCCGATAGTCTCCACAGATGTGTGAAGTCTCCACAGAACATAAATTGCTTCTTAAAAGTACTATTAGGGGATTAATATTACATTAAGTGCTTTATTACTAAGATTATTGCTAAAGTTTCACGCCACGATAAAAATGATAAATTAAGGCTTACTTCTCGGTTAAAAAAACAAAGGTCCCATTTTCATGAAAAATTTTGTGAGTTAAAAAGACAAAAATATTCTCTTTCAAGCAACATTTGACACCATTTTTTAAGTATACTTTACTCTTTATTTTTTTACACTGATGGGGATTATGTGTGTACTCTACTTCCACTATTGCTGCTATCTACTTATTGGCAAATCTGGTTCATTTACTGTTTCTTTTATCTAAAGCATAGTGTAGTCCAGTCTATATTACAGTATGTGTTAGTACGTGGGATTCCCCTGGGAATCTAACTGTTGCTGTCACTGTTATAATTCACACTCCACTGTCTACAAGTCTGACTCCCAGGAACACATTATTTCAGGACACTCGCCTTCATTCCCCTAGAAACCCAACTGACTCTCACTTTGTTTTGGCTCTTTCATCTACCCTCGCACCCACCCCATCCATTCATTCCCCCCCATTCAGCTCTATGAGCAAACACCTTCCCCTTGTGTTTCTGAGTGTAAGTGTGTGCTGGTCCAGTTGGCTTGGAGCTGCACTGTGTCTCCCGGCCCCTCATCTCCTCCTTCTGAAGCCTGGTCTGCAGAAAGCTTGCGGCCTGCGGCTCGCTTGTTTTTTGGCCGGTGGCCGGGCTGCGCCGCTGTAAGCTGCGTTGGCCCCTCATGTGAGTGCCCGTGATCCAGGCCTGTGACAGAGGCCTGAGCGATGGGTGTCGGAGCCCTTCTGGGGCCCCTGCCCAAACACACAGCTCTCCTTTGTTTTGCGTGATGTATCGATCCTTTCAGGCTTTTATGTCCCGAATGGACCAAGCTGGCTGGCTGGCTGTGCACACACACACACACAGAAACTACAGTACAAACATACACACAGAAACACAACACACAGAAATACACACACACACACAAGGGTCCTTCGAGCGATCCACACTCTCAGGCAACCCTCCTGACAGCAACGCGGTGTGACTTCTTGTCATAAGTCTGCCCCTGTTATTTTATGAATTGCCACTCATTAGGGAGACAAAAATAAACAGAGACCCATTTATCATTTTTACTAAGTATGTAAATGTTGTATGTTGTATTGTCCATTATATGGTTCAAAAAAAGCATACCCTTCACAAAAATAGAAGATATTGTAAAGTCAGTTAATTCTGAGAGTCTACCAAACAGTGTGCTTTTCACAGTCGCAAAATAAATTGACAGTTTTTTTTTCCACTTTCAAAGATGTTCAGGGAAACGAAGTGTGTATGCGTGTGTGTGTGTGTGTTTCTTTATTTCTCTGTCTCTCTGCTGTCTCATGAGGTGTCCATGTGTGCACTGTTGTTCTTTCATCAGGGCCTCCCTGGTTTGTGTTGGTCTCAGAAGAGCTGTTGCCTTTGTAGCATCAGTCGTCGGCCCTTTGACCAGAGCTGCAGACGGTGCAGGACGCAGCCTTCCTGTGATTGACTACCATTGACACCCTACATCTAACCCCCACCCAGCAATATGCATGTGGCTGACAGAGCGGTGTGTACACACATGGAAATGCACACACAAACACACACACCAACAAATGCACTCCTGCATACGCACAAATGCCCACACAAAAACACACAGACACACACTCCCTCACATACACACACACTTACTTCTATTTAGGTGGTAAATGATCCCTCAACACTAATACAGTGGGCTGGTTGCAGCATGCTGGTACAGATGTCAAGATCAGGGAACCGTTTCCTGCTTGAACCCATAAAATTCATTCATGTGTTCACTGTATGGTAATTCCCACCAGATCAAACTGTCCGTTCAGTAAGCGCTAGCCTATGACTGATGAAATGTTCCCTTTATGACTTGTATATTGATTTGAGCAACTTTCTTGTAGTGATGGCATGGAGATATATGTTTAGCAAACAAAATATTAATACACACACCTTAAGATTATCAGAGAGTTTAAGACTTAAGAGTTATTTTCTTCTACTTTTTTCTTCTACTTGAATAATGAAAGTTGAATGAAAATGTGAATGTTGCCTAAAGACTTAGCAGTAACCTTCTGAATCCCTCTCGTTTGGGATGATAACGTCAGGTTTGAAACAAGCCTTCTCTATGAAAGTCTGTGAGAACTGACCTGAAGGTTAAAGAGACAACATTCTGACATTTCATGAAAGCAAGACAGAGAGATAAAGATGGGTACGTGTGTGATGTTGCTGTATTTGTGCATGTGTGTGTTGGGGGGGACGGGGGATGGGGGGGGGGGTTATAAAAGGACCACATTGTCTCTTGCCTGTCTGAAAGTACAAATAAAAGACATAAAGAAGCATATTCAAAAACAAGCCATTTCGAGCTGTGAGTTCATTGGCGTTAGCGTTCCTGGAAGAGGCCTGGGGGTGGTGCGTTTTGGGGTGAGGTGGGGGGTGGGGGGTGGGTGGGGTTTTGTATGGGAAGAAAGAAAGCCTAGCTTCATCTACATAGCCTCTCTGTCACGTGAAATGACCCCCGGCACAGAGGATGGAGCTCCCGCCTAAGCACCACGCCGAGTCAACTGATCCACCACTGGCTGAGCTACTGTCATCTCGAATCTGCTCACAAACGACAGCCTCTGCATCACACAGGATACGCACACTCACACATAAAATACAAACATTAAGCTCCCTCACAAAAAGAAAGTCACACCACACTCCAGCAGTAGTTAGAAGATAAGAAAAGAAAAGAAGTATTCATTGTCCATCAGAGTGGAAAGTTGTCTAACATCACATATAATATGCACACAACACACATTTTCAAAAACACAGTAAAAAGACAAATATCAGTTATCTTAAATATCAGACAAATATCACTTTGTCTGCATTCAGATAATAGATTTCTTTAAATACACATGTGGCCAGAGTGGTTTTAAAGCTTAAAAGGTTGAAAAATGGCAGCATTCTGCCACTAATGTGGATTTCTTCCTCAGCCTTCCTTATCAGTGTAGAGGTTAACTAGATGGTTTTAGGCTTTCACCACTATTTTGCTTGCACAATCCTATTTAATTTAATTAAGTGTCCAACCCTCACTGATGTAGAATATTATGATAATATTGTCATTCTGTGTTGTGTAGACAAGTTCTAGAATAGGGGCAAACTTTTTGACTCGTGGGCCACAATGAGTTATAAGAATTGATAAAGCCATGCCAGGAGCAGATGGACATATAGTGTTTGTGTGAAGTAATATGAATGACATGTAAAGGCCATTTTATTTCACAGTTTTATGCTACTGGATATGCCTGAGAACACTGAGTCTGATTCTATGAGAACATTTCTTAAAAGTAATCTGTGCTCACAGTCAAACACAGTAAGTCAAGATATTTTGCACAGTTTCAAACACATTGACTATTAAGAGAGACTGTCTCTCTTGTCAGGTGTTTTATAGCTGATTTGTGTTGTCACATTTATTTTTCACTGGCTGTTGTTCCTCTATGTATCCAGCACCTTCTCATGGGAGAAGCAGGGAGATCATTTTTGTTCAACAGAACAACTAAGATCATGTCATCAGCTTATTTAGTCAGTTTAACCATGTGTGTGTGTGTGTGTTTGTGTGTTCCTGTCTGAAAACACACTGCATACACAGGCATAGACATCACACACACACACACACACACACACACACACACACACACACACACTTGCGAGTGCCCTCACATTTGAGAGCATGTGTGTGTGTGCAAGTTTCTGTGCAGTCGCCAGACTGGTGTTTTAAGTGATTACAGTTAAGCTCTTTCTCAGATGAAAAACTTGATATATGGGTTTACATTAATTCAAGGCTTTATTGATATGCAGCAATAGTACTTTTGAGTTCTGTCTTTCGCAGTAAGTCACTACCTGTCAGCACTGTTTCCTGCTATTGCTGTGTTATCAAAAACAGACTTAATCACTGAAAAAGGCTACACAAGAATAAATAGCACCTTCGAAGGGGACTAGAATACATATGACATTATGTGCTGAGAACAAAGTAGCCTTCAAAAAAAAAGGCAGCTTAAATCATACCAAATCATGTTGTGTGGATAAAAGACACAAATAGTCTCCTAACATGACCACGAGAATGGCTAGAGCAGCAAACTAAAACATTGGGGGTGGAACTCTTCTCATTTTGCAAGTTTTAATATTCAATGCTGTTTTCTATATGGAAAAAGGTGAGGGGTGGGGGGTTGGTGTGGCCATTCACTCTCCACTATGGTGTTATATTTGACAGAGCAGGTAGAAATTGCCATCGTTACTTTTAATAACTATGACAATATTGCATGGAATTGCATTAGAGTGGCAATGACGAATCAAATAATGTGTCTATCAGGAAGAGCAGTCCATAATCTATCCATCAGGAAGAATAGCATTCAAACATAGAATAAAGTACTGTTTTTTGTGTTTTTATTTTTGTGTTTATTTTCAAGGTTTTTTTTTTACTTATCCATAATTATGGGATACTTATGATGACACAAAACTGATTCATAAAATGTTAAAAAATACGCTCTTAATTAATATAACCCAGTAGGGCAGTTTCATTAGCGGTATTGATTGCTGCTCGTAAACTGTAACATTGTGCATTGACAAGCCTGATAAACCATTAAAATACAACCAAGCAACCACACAACAAGGCTACAAATACATAGCAAACTGAGGCAGCCGGCCCAGCAAACGAGCTGGGCCTCCCCCCACCAGAACCTCTCATTGTTTAAGGAAACGTGTGGAGTGGTGCTGGTGGGGAGACGGCGGCTGGGAGCATATTTAGATTTCCTGAGCGGCTTGGCCCTGCAGCAGAAGTGGGCAGATGTTTGGGTAATGGTGAGGGTGTGTGTTGCAGCTAGCACAGACCCCCTCAGGTATTCTCATTACTCGTGCGCTTAGCAGATGGTCGGGCCGACTCTCCTCGCTCGCTGTTTTACATCATCCATATTCTGCTCGGCCCCCATTTGCATAGCCACTGTTTTTTCACCCAGGCCAGAACAGAGAAGAGAGAGAGAGAGAAAAAAAAATTAAACACATGCAGAAGGGCCACTTTGCAGCCCTGGGACAAGATACTCCAGCTCATCTGGGGAACAGGAAAGTGTATCGATCGGTGTGTGTTTGTGTGTGTGTGAGAGAGAGAGAGTGTGTGTGTGTGTGTGTCTGTGTGTGAGACATGAGGCTTCATCTCACCTGGGGACCTGGGGAGTGTGTGCATCTGCAGTGTCACTTTCCCTTCCCCTCAAAGTCGCCATGCAAAACAGCTGTATTCCAGGGCACACACACATAGAACACACACCACCCCCGTCTCTCCTAGTCTGTGACTCCCCCTCTAGTGCGCCTCTCTCAAGTCTCTGAGCTCCACGTGTTCATGCATGTTTTGCAGTCCGTTTCATTTAAGGATGGTGACGAACGCAAATAATGACAAAGGCACATGACTGACATGTTTGTTGTCCTTGTGAGTTGTGCTTTAATAGTGCTCACTTAAAATAAACACTGTCTTAAAATAACTGTTATTTAGACTATTTATTTTTCACACTGCAACGTTGTCATTGAATATCAAAAGAGATTTTCTTTCTGCTTTGGCTCTCAGCTCTATGATGGAAATAAAACTGCCTGTAGTTTTTGAGCTTGGCCTCTGTGGGGAAGGAGAGTAACAGAGTGAAAGACAGAGAGAGAGAGAAAAAGAGAATAGAGAGAAAAGAGAGTAGAACTGACTGACTTGTGAAGCTATCCTCATCTTTGGCTTCTGAAACCACCAAAAATATTCCCTCTCTCTTGTCTTTTCCCAAGCACTGAGCATCAGCCGATAGCTAAAGAGAGAGAGAGAGAGAGAGAAAAAATAAAATAATAAAAAAATAACCCACCCTCAAATAACACCACAGGGACTGATTGTCCACAGTTTAATTCTGCACTAAAGGATTCTGAATCACGCTTCCAGGCAGCTAGTTTTGAAAAAAAAAAAAAAAAAAAAAAAATGGGTCCAAGCAGTCTGCCGTCCCTCCATCGCAGCCTCCTCCAACCACACTCATTCAGAGTCTCCCAACATACATGCCCTCAACACACTCATACACACACAAACACACACACACACACTGCCTCCCCTGTCATCTCCTGGGTGCCTCCCCATGGCAGGAGCAGCAGCAGCGGAGTGGAGGCCTCCTCAGGGCCTAGAGGGCACTTTTCAGCCTGGCCAGACCCTGCTGCTTGACTGCGCACCATGGGTCACCGGCTTACATTAGGAGTGCCCAGCAAAACCCACTCAAGCGTACCCCCCTAACATACCTGAAAAAACACCCCTACCCCCCTCCTACACACACAATCACACACACACACACACACACACACACACACAAAGACTACTCCTGTACAACAATGCACTGTCTACACCGGGCCGAGTGTGGTAAAGATGAATAGAGTAACTGCTCCAGCTATGCACATTTGACATATGATGAATCATGAAGACAGTCTGAAATGTAAAGTTGACGTTGATTTAAACCAGAGAGTGAATATTTGTCATTGTAAAGGCCCCTAACACCGGGAGGTGGAGGAATCTGCTGTCGTTAATCATGTTAAATGCATAATCATCCTAGTAATTTTAACAAATGAATGAGAAACTCCTCCAGATGAAACAGCCCCAGATGAGTCTCATTCTTGGCAATGTTCCTAAACATTAAATGGAGTTCTGTGGAGAAAATGGAGGTCTTCCTTTGGTCAGAGGTGGAGACAAGAGCAGACCTCTTATTCTCAACCACAATTACTTATTTCGGGATCTGCTACAATCCATCACCTAGGATGCCAGTCCGGAGTGCTTACAACACGATACATCGGATACAGTATTAAAGCTGGTTCCTGCGTCCCACCTTCCCTGTGCCATGATTGACGTTTCATGTGAAGCACTTCAAGGAGGAGCTAAATGGTCTCTATTTCCAATCATGTCGGGTGGGTGGAGTTTGAGCTTCGTAGTCTCGCAATGCGCTGCCAGTGCTACACGTAACAAAAGCAAGGGGATGAAACAAGTCGAAATAACCTATATCTAAGGTCTGAAACCCTCTTCCCTTCCGACGCAGCACTGTCTTTCGGGTGGAACGGTTGCACACCGGGAACCAGACACCGTTATAACGCGGGAGAAAGCACGCGCCGAATTTACAGTTTCAGCTCCTCGCTCTTCCACGCATAGACACAGTGGGTCAAGGCAGTATTTCAGATCAGGTTTCACATTTAGCTCAAGACCAGCTGGGAGAGAGCGAGTCAGAGGGTTTGCCTTTCCCTTACTATCCGTCTCTTGCTACAGCGAAAACATAAGAAGAGTCAGCAAGGGGAGGACTCGGTTTGGACTCAGCATAGCTCCGAAGGAATTTCCGTGCGTATTCTTATAGTTTACAGGGGAGTAACGTGAGCAAAGCGACGGTGAGATACAGCATTTATTCGAGCGACATGGACGAGCAGTCCCGATTGATGCACTCTCACGCGGGAGTAGGGATGACAGGGCACCCCGGCCTTTCTCAGCACATGCAGGAGGGCACTGGAGGATCCGACGGTGACGGACGAAAACAAGACATTGGAGACATTTTACAGCAAATTATGACCATCACAGATCAAAGTCTGGACGAAGCACAGGCCAGGTGAGATGTCTCAGACGTGTCACGCATGTTCCAACATAATTATGTTGGACACTAAATTATAACGAGGAGTTGTAATGGTGACATTTTAAAACACAATCTTTGCTTAGAACAGCAACATGCAGAGCTTCCCCTGGCGCTATCCAAGGAATATAATAACATGTTTCTAGCACGAGAGAATGTACACTAAAACAATAGTAAAGAGTAAATAATACCTACAGCACACGCAATTAATTCACTTTTGATATTACTCACTCTAACGTTAGCCTTTATATAAACTTTGCCATATCAAAGGAGTATTCAGACAGTTTAGAAGTTAGTTTTTGGTTGTGACTGACATTCAATAATATCGGTTATTTGTTAAATAGACATTCTTAAAGACTAGCGTTTGAAGATGTCACCTGGTTCTGTCATGACCACTTCTTGTGGTGATCAATCTTCTGAACTGGTGAAATAAGTGGTCGCAAATTGTCAGGTAACTGCATTTCTTTTGTTCAGTGGTCACAACATGATGCCTGAATCACCAGGGAGACGAATTTGCAATAATTATAGGCAGATGTGACAGCAATAGTCTATCGCACAGTCCAGCCTTCTCATCCCCTGTCCATTTCGGTATAGGGTAACATGAAGGAATATAGGTTTTTAATAAATAAGTGTTTCATTATTCTGAATATGACGGCACTGACGACATGAATAATATATCAGTGTGTGCGTGGCCAAAACAATAACCGCCAAGCACCGATAAAGTAGCAAAATACAAAACAAATGTGTTTATTTTGACTGTCCAAACTAGTTGTAATGTTACTTTATTAACAGCAACATCTGGGAATATCCCTTTAAAATGTAGGCCTATTGCGTGTTGTGCATTAAAATATAATGGACTAAATATAAATAGACTGCAAAACATGTAGGCTATCTAATGCAACCAAATAACCTGTAGAATAGCCTCGGAAGAGTGCACCGGCTATGAACAATAAGAATGGCAACAACAACAAAAACCTTTCATTACAATTACTGATAATTAAACAATGATCAAACAATAAATTTGCTTATTTTTTACCAGTGTTATAAAAGTTAAAATATTTAAAATTTACAATCCGCCAAAAGGTCAGTCAGAAGAGAGGAAAGTTTAAGTTCCGCGTTTTGCTGTGAAGGTTTTGAAATTATTTCCCTTTACCGTCGGGTTGTTTAAGAAGAGAAGTCACATTTAGGTCTACCTAAATTCTTTTTGTTAGTGATAGGCCACATGGCAGGTATCCATGTAGGCGCGAAATGCGGTCCTGTCTCTGTCGTTCTATGGATCACTGCAGCTGAAAAAGATATAGCCTACAATGGACTTTTATTTTATTTTAGGAAACACGCATTGAACTGTCACCGAATGAAGCCAGCACTCTTCAACGTCTTGTGCGAAATAAAAGAAAAAACAGGTATGCCTGGACTTTATTTTCTTTTGATGTAATGTGCGTTTTAATTTCATTTCTAGCCTATGTCTTATCATAGTAGATAGATTATTTTGCAGTCATCTTTTTATCTCGTCCTCTTTGTTTATATTTTGTCATGCTGTAAATTATGGTTTCAACATTGTGAATAGATACACATCCATTTCAGTTTCTTTGTAGTAATTAACAAAACTGTAATTTTCAGAAGTCCAGTGTTAGAGTACAGCTTTAATTTACCTTCCATTTACCTACTGTGTTCAGCTGCTATTAAGCCCAAATCAAATACTTGCCATACAGATTTCCCCCCTACAATCCATATAAGTTGGTGCAAAATTAACACACATACAGACACGCACACACTTAAATTAACACACATACACACATGCAGGCATACACACACATAGGACATGAACACACGTATACATATAGTAGTCTTTTGAAGTATCTATTTTTAAGCGAGTTTCAGAACATTTTTTTTTTAGTTCACTCCATGGAAATATCATCTCTGTTGTGTTTCTCAATGGGCATTTGGAGATGTGAAAGGCCCTTTGTGGCAGTCAGGATTCTTAGAAAAATATGAAAGACATTTTTTTTTTTCTCAGCCAAGCAAAGTAGCCTCAGTTTCCAATTATTAACCATTACCCATCTTTGCCAGCTTATCTGTCCTCCTCTCCTCTCTCCGATATGCACTTCTGTCTGTGCCTTTTAATTTAGTCCCAGTGGCTGCTGGAAGAGTGTGCCCAGCCTGCTATTTTATTGGGGTCCCGATCAATTGCGGAAGCAGTAAAACGCAAGCAGTAAGACTTTTAGGTATTGGAGGGAAATGATGGAAGGCTTTGAGCTAAATTACCAGTTGCAGTGTAATGTTTTCCCCTGTGTGTATGTGTATGTATGTGTGTGTGTGTGTGAGTGTGTATGTGTGTGTGTCTGTGAATGCGTGTGGGCTGTCAAATCTAGACTATGTATCTCATTTACCTCACTTGTGTCTCCCCTCTTGTGTTGTGAGAGCGTGTGTCACTGGAATAATTGCACCAAGAGCAGAGACGAGCTGACATTACGCGGTGCGAGGCATAAGTCACCTCCATGCCTAGCCTCCCCATGCCTCCCTCCCTCCCTCCCTCCCTCCTTCGCCACCCCACACCACTACTCACTACCCCCCTTTTTTCCCGCTTGACATTTTTGAAATTGGCAGCGCTGGAAGAAGTCGACGGTGGCGGCAGCGCTGCTGATGGGAAGCACTGGCTCGCCTAGTATTTTTGCCTTCATTTTCACCTCTCAGGCCTAGGCATCCAGGCCGGCAGCGGCTGCCGGGCCTCCAGAACAAGACTGCATTGGATTTGCAGACTGTCGAGGTGTATTGAGATGCTATCGCGCCCCTTTCGGCTTTCGGCACGGTGTGCGGTTCCAGTGTGTCTCACAGTCATTAGTGCATGAAATAAAAGGGGGATAGATGGTGGATAAAGAGCGATATCTTTTTCATTATCTCGCGAGCGAGCGAGGAAGGAAGGGAGTGAGCGAGCGAGCGAGTGAATGACGGAGGGAGAGGAGGGAGTCACTGAGCGGGAGAGTGGGGAGCAGCTTGAGCCGGAGCTGAGAAGAAAAGAGAAGAGAGGAGAGGAGTAGAGTAGAGCCATGGGTGGCTAGGATCCTGCTGTTTATTTTTCTCTCCTTGTGCGCTACGCTGCCCTTGCATGATGTTTTCATTGAAGTCGAAACCCCCACCTCCACCTCCTAGACTCTTTGCTGGCCCCACAGCCCCATGGAGTTCATCTTGAATTGGGCTCTGTCTTCAGAAGAGCAGGGGGCCTTTTCAGGCCTGTTGGCGCATACTTTTACTCTCTCTCCTCTTCTCTTTCTCCCTTTCTTTCTCTCTTTTTCCCCTTTCTCCCTTGCTTTTCTCTCTCTCTCCTCCTGTTTTTTTTTGTATGTTGTTGTTTAGCCTGGGAGTTTTTCGTAGGTGGGAGTTACAGTTATGCATGGTTTGTTACTCCCTGGCAGTTTGGAGAGTTCATCCAGAGTTCGAGTCCAGATGAAGCTCACAGTGACACCGACCTCTTCCTGGCTGTTGGCCCCTTTTTTCCTTCCCTCCCCTTTTGAAAGAGCCCATAGAAACCTACAGGCTTTCCAAGGCTTACTGTGTGTATGTGTGTATATATATCTAGATATCAATCTCGCTGTACTCCTGTGTTGAGAACATAGGAGAGGCTGGATGAAGGTCCTTTCTCCCTGAGCAGCCAAGAGCCCCAAGATCCAGGGCTTTTCCGTCGGTGTGCTGGATTTTGGCTTTTGTTTGTTTTGTCATCACCGTGGTGAGCTGTGGCTGTTTGGTTTGGCTGCTATCAGCAGTGCTGGATGAAAAAGTCTTCTGGGGAATCCCTGACCCCCACCCCCCTTATGCACACACACACACACACACACATACACACACTCCACCACAACCCCCTACCCCCCCCATACACTCCTCCCTTTCCCCTTCCCCTTGACCCACCGCCACCGTCGACACTCTGTTCTTCAGTGGGTTTTGTTTTAATAGGGTGGCTATGTGCCTTCTGTTGTTTGGGTTCTCAGGCCTGTCATCAGCACCAGACTCCAAGCGAATCTAAGAGGATCAAATCTCTGTTTAGGAGCAGTGATTGATGGAGCAAAAGGAAAGTCAAAGGCCCATGATTTTCATCAAAAATAGAAGGGAAGATGATCATTGTAGGAAAATACTATTTAAAAATGTGCCCCAGTATTTTGCTAAATACATAGAAAACTATATCTATCTATCTATAATTATATATCTGAATAAAATATTTAAAGTGTAAAGTTCAAATTTTGTTGGTGTCAGTAAAGCATGTCAGGAAAATAACCAAATATAACAAATGTCAATTGGAAAAGAAAAAAAATGTATATCCAAGCATATATTTTCTCTGCAGTCTTTTATGTCTTCGTTTCAATCATAAAACTTCCTGTCTAGGCCAGTTGCCAAGCACAGTGTACATTAGAGATGGGGGCTGGTGATCTCGCCTGTGACTTAATGGGCTCCCCCCCCCCAACCACACACACACACTCACTCACACTCTTCTTGCTGCTACTCCCCCATGTCTGGGTCTCTATCCTCCTTGCTGTCCTGGTACAGTATATGGCATCAGCCAACCTGGCAGGAGAAGATGGAGTTGTAGGAGTAGTCAGTGTGTGTGTGTGTGTTCTCACTGTGGTGCTGATCGGTGTCGGAGGCCAGTCTGGGACACGTCGGTGTTGTTGCCACTGAGATGGACTGACTGGTGCTCCAGTCGGCGCGGCACAGAACAGCACAACGTCGAGTCTGGTTTCCTCTGCTCTGTGCTCGCTGTTGCCAGATGTAACATAAATACAACACGGAGCGCGGCGCGATGGTGCTCTGGAATCTGTCTCGTTTTAGGGCTCTGAATATGTATGAATGCTCCAGACACATTAGCAGGGCTATTTGGGTCCCGTTTTGACAGCACGCGTTTCTCTCTGGGGGATCCCAGTGGAGTTGCCGACATTTTGTGCTGTCGAGAAAATATCTCCTTGTTTTTTTTTTTTTTTTTTCTCTCTAAGAGTTTGAATTTGAGATGTCGTTCAGTTTAAATGTAAATGAAACAAGTAGCTTGAGTATATTAGGTTGAATTCCATTATTTCATATTATCTTCATTTTGCCTTTAAATGGATTAACACTGCTGAACAGTGTATATCGTGTATATAATTGCACACTTCTATGAACATAATTGAAAACATTTCTCAGAATTTCTCAAATTAAAGAATCCAAACAGGTTATTTTTTCTCTGTGTTGTTTCATTCTGTCACTGAAACAAAACACATTATCATTCACACTTAATTAAAATTATTCTTTTTCTTTGTGCAAAAGCCTGCTGTTCCAAAATAAACACAAACACACTTGCTCATTATTTTCTTATTATTAATATTATTATTTACTATATTTTTTGCGTGTTTAAAAGTCATGACAGAAGATGAAGGGGAAAAAAACATTGCTATTCCTTTACCTTTCCACGGCATAGATTCCTGTAATGAATTATTGAGGAAGTGCACTGGAGTTCTCCTCATTGTCACGATCAAAAGTCAGCACTGCTTTGAGATGCTGCCTGCTCTTGATTCACTGCTGCTGAGAAGATGTTAATGATGAACGCTTATGACTTGTAACACTGTTAATGTCACTGTCATTTAGTGGAGCTATAGAGATGACGTGGACATTTCCAGCAATATTTCTGCCTTTTGTGGATGCCAATGTTTTATTAAACAGGATACATTAAAGTGCCAGCATTGTCAGCCAACCCCCTTAATTTCTGTTCAATTATTAAACAGTTTGGAAAAGCCATGGGTTGCGATTAGGCTAAAATAACCTATTTGCCAAATGCTTTCTGTTGAAAGCCACCAAAAATGCCCTCTGTAAGAAACACTGGACAGGGAAAAACAAACGCAGGGCTTCGCTGTTCTTTTATCACCAATAAACCAGTCAATTTTTAATAGGCTTTGATAAATGGCTGGCCAGCTCTCCTTAGATGCCGGTGGGTCCGTTGCTGTTGCTATCGATTTTTATCTGTATCGCTCCGCGGCGTGTCTGTGTGGGGGGTTGTCATGACGATACGTTGGCGACGGGCAGGGTCCCCTCCTGTGACGATCTTTATTTGTCATCTCCCGCCGCACCCCCTCCCCTCTCCCCTCTCCCTCGTGATGCCCCCCCTCCCTCGCTGTCCCCTGGGCGGATGGCAGCACCTGCAGGATGGAGCGTGGGCGCCGGGCGGGACCTTACCTTTGACCCCCAGCCCTGTATGCTTTTTCTGGGCTGTATAGAGATCTATAAACAAACACAATGGTGTGCCGGCTGACTTACACATACACTCTCACATACAGACCAGCTCCTGAGGAGTCTCTTTGGGGTGTGTGTGTGTGTGTGTGTGTGAGAGTGTGTGTGTGTGTG
>JAGFZM010001792.1:114327-127038 GCA_017657215.1 Limnothrissa miodon | reverse complement strand
GAGAGAGAGAGAGAGAGAGAGAGGCAGCACATAAGTGAGAGGTAGAGTGAGAAAGACAGCGAAGGAGGTAGCGGGAGAGTGAGAGGCCTCTCCTCTGGTAGTGGAAATGACACAAATTAATATACACTACTTAAACCAGACCAAGATTAATGGTTCCCTTTCGCCGCAGCTTAGTCCTACTGTCAGTTGCCGGCTGCTCGTTGGACAAAATCAACACTAATCAACATTTATTCCACTTTTGCCCTGGGCCCAAGAGGGAGCTGGCAGGCCCTGGGTGTAACCCCCACATCCCTCCACCCCCTTTCCCATCCCCACCCACACCTGCACACCTACACCCTCCCCAGCCCAACCTACCTCAAAACTCCCTCTTGCTTCCGATACCCACTCTCCTGTTCAGCCTCTCTACACCCCCCCCCCCCCCCCCCCCCCCCCCCCCCCCCTCCCCCTTCTCCCTCCCCCCTCCTCTCCCCGTCCGTCTCGCTACGCTTTTCACCTCTCATCCAGCTCCCCCATACATCACCCTCCTCCTGTGGCCGGGCCCAGTGCAGCGCGGAGCCCCCTCCCATCACACCACATTACAGTCATGATAGATTTTCTCTTTTCATTTGCATCTGATATTTAACACTGTACAGGGCTTCACCCTGACACATTCCTCTCTCTCTCTCTCTCTCTCTCTCTGTGTGTGTGTGTCTGTGTGTGTGTGCGCGTGCATGCCCGAGAGAGAGAGAGAGATGACTAGTTGTGTAGGATTTTTGTTTAGCATGTCCACAAGTGTGTGTCTGTGTATGCAGGCCTGCCTGTGTGTGCGTGTGCTGCAGTGCTATGTGGATGTTTATATGTCCCATCAGTTAGCAGGCTCCAGGCACATTAACAGGAACAAGATTTGTGTGCTGTGTCAGGACACACGTGTGTGTGTTGAGTTCAGGCAGTGAAAGGGACCATCTTTGAAAGCGGCCTTGGTTCTTTGTTCTTCACTATTACCAGGAGGTGTGTGTGTGTGTGTGTGTGTGTGTGTGTGTGTGTGTGTGTGTGTGTGTGTGTGTGTGTGTGTGTGTGTGAGAGAGAAACCCCTTCTGTCTCAACACGGCTGGAACAGAAGGGCCTTTGGAGAAAAAGCACAAGGCAAGCAGCATTGAGCACCTGGTTGCTGGAGGATAATGACACAAAGGGAGGCATCACTGCGTCTGGGTTTTGATGTGCTCCTCGCCTTTCCTCCTCTTCTCTCATCTCCCTCTCCTTTTCTCCTCTTATCCTCTCCCCCTATCTTGTCCTCTCGTTATAACCAGTATTTCCACGGGTGTGTTGCTCTCAGCACTTTCCTCATCACCAGCACAATAAGTCATGATGAAGGCAGACAACAAATTAGCCCTTGAAGACGTTATCTGTCTTTAGGGGAACGTCTTCAGGTTAATGCGGAGCAACCTTCATATTTCTAATGGATTGCCATCACGACGCTCTCTCGTCTTGTTTTGTTCTAACAGCAACACATGGCTGGGAAACAGAACTATTATTATCGTCGCTGTCGCCATTCGTGGCCAAGCAGCTCGTGCTCGCCTGGCGCAGGTACAGCAGCAGGGCTGGATATTTTTGGTCCCAGCGGCTTGTTAGACCCTCCTCCTTCCTCCTCAGAGACCGGAGAAATGTCACAATTCCCCTCTCTCGGCTAAGAATCGTTGGGCTATGCAAATCGCTCATAATTAGACATGCTAATATATGGTGGTAATAAGCCGCTGTTTCTCATTATGTCTTCTCAGCTCCCCACCGCCAGCCGAGGAGAAATGTGCCGACTTCGGGGAGAAATGTTCCCTGGAAAATAACATTTAGTCTAGCCTCTCGTCTCTTTCAAAATGGATGGTGTGTTTCGGCTCGGCTTCTGTCAAATCGATATTTCAGTAACAATAAATGTATGCATGCAGGCCTGGTGTTTTATTAACTGTGCAGAGAATATTTAGATTTTCAGAGTTTGTTAAGATAGGTATTCTTGCAATTCGCAACTCTCAAAGCTAGTTTTGAAAACATTGCATTCCTCAGCAATCCCTCTTTGTTAAATTTGCCGTCTTTAATTGGAATAGTAAGCAAAGATTGCCAAAGCTTTTGTTTGGCTCTGCATGGAGTTTTCTTGTTTAATGTGTTCATTAGCTGACGGGCCCCATTATGCAGATCATGGACCTTCCCTTGACAGATTCACATCTGCAATTGAACCCAGAAATCAAATAAAGTTAAATTGCCATCAGCTGTGCCTTATAGAACCCAGTCATTTAGTCACATTTCAAAGTGGGTCCCCTCTCTGAGCATCCTTTTTCTTCGTCCTCTTTGAGGTTGTAGTGTTTCACTTTGCAGTCAATCTGCTGGCTGGCTCTGTTGTGTGTGTGTGTGTGTGTATGTGTGTGTGTGTCCCTCTGGTAACTGCCTGCAGTCCTAATGCGTAATGGCACCATCTCGCCTTCGCCTGATATGAAAACGGGCAACAGCTCAATAAACATCACGGTAGGTTTTTTTTTTTTTTCTTCTTCTTCTCCCTGCTGCTCTGCCCAGGCGCTTATTGAGATCCCGCGCCGCGCCACCACGGACGAGCCATCAAGCCTTCCGATGGTTATCCCTGATGTCTTTAATGTCTGTGCCTGTGACTGTCTTCTCCATGTTTATCCGTCAGTAGACTGGCCTTTGAGAGGGGACCAGGATCGCACTGAGCTGCAGCGGGGCTAATGGCATGCCTGCTGTGCCTTGTGTGTCCTTGGCGGAGCATAACGCTGTTGTACTGAACAGGAGGAGGGGGGGGGGGCATTGTTTAGGAAATAAGGTAGGGAAGAACTGTTTTGATGAATCTATATTAAAGATGACTATCCATTATACGGACAATCATTACTTCCCAGCCTGTTTCCAAGTGTCTCATATGAGAATATCAGCGGTGGGTGTCTTGATACTGATTTCTATTATGTGTCGCGCAGAAATTAATTTCCTCCCCTATTATAGGAGAACAAGCTGCTCTTCAGTGATCACAGCACAATACCCACAATAGCACTTCCCTTTAATGAGACACGTGGTTTAGGATTAGGTGGAGTTTGGGGGGTGGAGGTGATGGGGGTTGTGGGGGTAGTCTGCTACCAGAACATATCCGCAGAAATCTCCACCCAAGACGAATAAACTCATCCCTGTCATTCATTACGGCTACCCACCACACCATGACCTTGAGATGAATCCATGGGGCAAAACGGCATCAACTACAGTGTCTTATAATCCTTCAAACACACAAATGGCCTTTTAGGTATTTGCTATTAGTTTCTTGGTAACGGCTGAAGCCCCTGACATCATTAGGAAAGTAGCACCTGTGTGTCTGTGAGAGTGTGTGTGCGTGTGTGTATGTGTGCTCTCTATCTCAGGTGTCTATCTGCCAGGCTTAAAATAGTCCTTCGCTGGGGATCGTGTTGAGCCTCGTGCTGACCCCCCCCCCAAACACCACCTCAAGCCAACCCCACCCTACCCCTGTTAAGAAGCAAATGTTCAAGAGCAGGACCACACTATGGTTTTGGATGGGATCCCAGCCCAGAGGCACAGACCCAGCTCTGTGGCTGGGGGACTTTATAGCGTTGGAGCAGAACACGGGAGAGGAAGGAAAGGGCTTCAGTAGCTCCTGGAGGTCAGGCTCAGGGCTCAGGCTAGAGCTGAGACCCCACATAAAGCAACCCTCTTTGGGACTGAGAGTACCCAGTGCACACCTTAGCTTTTGGTTCAGCTATGGAAAAAAAAGCAGATTACTTAAGGAGATTTACATTTCACTCATTGCACTCAGTCTTCTGCTATGCTGAGGCTAACAAGAAACTAGCGTAAGAAGAGAGTATCATAGATGTGCTAGGCATTTGTACATACATACTGTACTTAAGCACAAAATACAAGTCCCATTGTCATTTTCCATATAGGGGCCTTGTTATCTACTAACATATTATCAGAAATCTTTTATGACCTCTTTCAGCTGCCGCTGAATTGTCTCTCTGTCCCATAACCCCCTGGGTTAGAAAGAGCCTTGGACAGCAATAGTTATGCTCAGTTAACTCCAGCTCGTGTTCTATAAATGGTCATCATTTCTTTTCCATTGTGCCTAATCAGCATTCTCGTGCTAATAGATCACACACGTGCACCTTTTTTTGGCGCATAGATGAAGCTTTTTTTTTAACTGAGAGGCACGCACACAGGGCTTCCTTCCGATTCCATGACAGGCACACGGACAAGAAAATATGCTTCTAAATAATGAAATGAAGAAAAAGCTGCCTGGCATGTGGATGTCGAGTGGTGACCCCAGAATCCTGAGGATGTCTCTCAGGCCCATCGCCTGTGAACTAGAAACCCGGCTTAATAAGGGCAAGCGGCCAACAATTTCCTTCCTTTAATTCCCAGAGTGTGCGTTTACACCGCACATGCTTCTCTCTCTCTTTTTTAACCAAGCTGGGCTTACCACTCACTGAGAGATGGACTTTGTGTGCCCATCTCAGCATTAAGACCATTCCCTCTGTCAGGGTAAAGGCATGACCAGTGCAGATAAAGTTGGTGTGGTATTTTAACAACTAGAAACTCAAAATAAGGCCAGGGCTCAGAGGAAATGGCCGCTTGGATGAATGGAGTGCACTGTAAATGGCACGGATTGCAGACACAGTGAGAGAGCGGAACAGTAACCCTTTCTTCAAAAATCAGCTGTGCAAACCTCTGCTAGAAACAGTGTTATGATTTAGATAATCAGGTCCATTGCACTGTCATTGAGATGAAGCAACAACAGCAGAAATCTAGCTAAAGACAACACCCTCTGAAGAAGTTTTCTTTGATAACTCCGGAAGGAGCTGAAGTTAATTCAGTGGAGTTTGGGCACAGCAGCTCGTCTCTGTGGGCGGTGTGGGTGGAGGGCGGGGGGCCCTCTTGGTGGCGTTGCATTGCCCGTGCAGGAATTGAATCCTTCCTGTCTCGAACAGTGGCACTTAATTTGTCGGAAGGCCCATACGGCATCCTTAATGAAAATGTCAGTTGACGACGTTGTCATCGGCCGCTCCTCACAAACTCATCAAGCTGCTGCTGTGTCTCACTGGTCCCCCCTCTGTTCCGAGCAGATAACTCGATAGCTTAATATTCTGACAACAGAGGCGCGATAAAGAGGGGTTAAGGAGTTTGGAGGATAGCATAACCTTGATAAAACGCTCATCTCAATGACTCTGATTTTCGCCATCCATCTTCGCGTGTCACAAAGTATGCAAATGGCCCTCAGAGTGGGAGTGTGCTGTACAGCACACGGTTAAATGGGCCATTTCAAATGTTTTGTGTACCATTGCTGACTGCTGAGTTTTTTTTTTTTTTACTGTCACTACTGTGTTGCCATTGCTGTCTTCGCCATTTTTCCTTCTCTTGTTTTCCCAATCCTTTGTTTTTTTCCATTCCACGTTCCTGTCCTCCCCGTTTTCTCGTTTTCTGTTTTTCTCCCTCTGTGCTGTTATCTCTCCATCCTCCCTGTCATATGTTCTCCTTCATTCTTCCCTTGCTTCCATCTCCTCCTCCTTCTCCACCACCTCCACCCTTCCCCCATCCTCCCATCTCCTGCCTCCTCTTCTCCCAGCTTGCCACACAAATTAGAGATATACAGCATGGTGTCAGAACGGTTGCTCATAAAATATTAACAGCATGTAGAGAATTTTACATGGCCACATTCCTCTTCATTTTTAACTATGTCAGCACAAGCTGTGGCATGGTTATTTGTGTACGTTCATCTGTTTTAATATGGGTTATACGAGGCAATTTTCCTTCCTCTTCCTTTTATCCCCTTCCTGGTGAACAGTGGCAGGGTGCATGACAAGACGTACCCTGCAGAAAATATTGTCCAGCCCTTTCTGCACCCTTGCTGTCTTTGTGTAGGAGGATTTGAGGGCAAGAATTTCTTTCCTGTGGAGAACCAGAAAGACAGAAAGAGAGGAGGCAGTGAGAGAGAGAGAGAGAGAGAGAGAGAGAGAGAGACAGAGAATGTGCTAAAAAATTTTATTGATTCATTTTGAGTTTGTCTAGCCTTCACCGCCGGACGCATTTCGGTATTTTAAGACTGTCTTGTGTTGCAGTGTCTGTACAAGATGTGGGATTGTAAAAACGGCACTATGTCTTATTTCCACTGTTACAGTGCAATGGGAGGTGCTTTATTGATATTAACCTGAATTCTTTAGGACTGAGGTGCGTCAGTGGAAAAGGATATATTTTTTATTGGGTGCCATTATGCTTCTGCTATTTGGCTTGTTTTATGGAGGGGTGTGAGGCAGCACTGTTCCGATTCACGTGATGCGTTCCAAAGGGTTCCGAAGGGTTTCTGCTCTGAGCTGTTAAAACGTCTACAGCTGGGATTTGACATGTTATTGTGGTCATAACCATAATGATCACAATCAACAAATATATGGGCGCAATTAAAAGACAAGCACGTAGGTAGGCAGGGGCGCGTTGTGCGTCCTATGGACAATGCGGGCGTCCTCCGCCTCCGTCCGGTCTGGCATTTGAGGGGAGCGAGTGACTCCTGACATGTCTTATCTGTCCATCTGCAGATGATTGATTTGACTCCCCTTTATCTCCCAGCTTCACGACCACCGTCACCTCACCTCACACTCCCACCCTCCCCCTCCCCCACCCCCACAGTCCCCTGCAGCGTGTCTTCTCGAGTGGGCGGTGATGAACCCTGGGCCTCGGCCCTTTGTGCGCTGACGCCCATAAAGAGGGAGCTGTCGATCAAATGGCCCCGTCCAGCCGTTTGTCTGTGTTTGGGCTTGCGTGTCCATCTCTCTCAAACGCCTGCAACGGACACCCCCACCGCTCGCACACACCCCCTACCCTTGGCCATCATCCACCCACCAGCTCCCCAAGGGATGCTAAGCAACACCTTCAACCACTTATTTCCAGACAGTGATGAGAGCACCCCAGCAGACCCCCCCCCCCCCCGCCCACACACACACATACTCCCTACTCTGTATTTGTGCTGATAAATTCTCAAACATTGCTCAGAGACTTCCTAAACCACACACACACTCACACAGACAAACAAACGCTATCACCGTAGCTCTAATAGGCGCACGGACAAGCATCAACATTAGTCCTTGTCAACAAATCAGTCTGAAAAGTTTTTCTTCTTCTCCTCGTCCTCCTCCTCCTCCGCCTCGCAGCCTTGGTTGCCTGCACCGCGTCGTTGCCTGCACGGCATCGTTCGGGGCTTGATTTGTGCGTTTGTTTTGCGGAAATGTTGTACTGCGCGCTAATTGACTTCCCTGGCTGCAGGAAAGGAAACAATTAGAATGGCGAGTTTCGGAATAACATCTGGTGTTGATGCGCGTGTTTATGCCACGCTATTGTTTGGTAAAAGCACAGTAAATTGGCGGAGATGAGTTAATGAGGTGCATCCTCCACTCTCTTATCGTCCGTGGATGGGCCTTCCTCTCCCCTATGCCGCTAATGATGATGTGTGGCTCAGGTAGCTGTCAGTGCTCTGTGATTAATTAAAGGCAAAAACCTCACCGAAAAAAAAGTAAAAAGAGAAAGGAAAGAAAAACAACAAAGGGGAGAAAAAAATCTAGGCCAGTTTCTTGGGTTGCTGCAAGTGTGGTCCTAGAGGGGGGGGTGTTGAAAAGTTCTTCCTTTGGGTCTCATATTTGGTTCTTTACCTTTTTTTTTTAACCTCATGCCACTCGTAGGCGTTCGTTCGCTCTGAACTAGGCACTCTCCTGCTCGTCTGATGAGCCTCTGAGGTGAATTTGAGGGCAGTGCCTGGAAGTATGCGCAGCGGTGGCCGAAGAGGCAGTCAGATAATGCCCCTATCCATTTGTGCCTGCAGCCGCAGTTAAGGCCCAGGGTGCTATCCAGGTGTTGAGGTGGGAGTGTGTGTGTTCAGCTTGTTTGCTTCATACTCCCTGCGAGTTGTACACAAATTACATTGCGATGAGTCACTGGATAAAAAGGATGCTGTTCAGAGATGTGTCTGGCTGTTTCTTTCCTCCTTGTTTCCTCTCAGTCTCTTTTTTTTTTTCCCCCTCTCTCTTTTTCCCCTCATCTTTCCTGACGAGGCCAGCTGGGCCCAGGCCCTCCGCAAGCGGGAAGCCGGGGGAGAGCAGAAGGAAGCGATGAGATTGTGTTTGTTTTATACACACACACACACACACACACACACACACA
The DNA here is from genome assembly GCA_017657215.1 of Limnothrissa miodon. Classification (NCBI taxonomy): domain Eukaryota; kingdom Metazoa; phylum Chordata; class Actinopteri; order Clupeiformes; family Clupeidae; genus Limnothrissa; species Limnothrissa miodon. Next base: position 118,866 of record JAGFZM010001792.1, on the reverse strand, counting down.
AACATATGCATGCACTCAAACACACACACACACACACACACATATACCCACACAGATGCAGGCGACACGGACAGAACAAAAGGAAATGCGCGGTTGGAGCCTGTACAGATAATTGAATCCCAATTAATGATAATTCTAAATCTGTGAGCCGATAAGTCACTGAGCAAGAAAAACAGAGAGAGGGAGCAGCAAAGGGAAAGAAAGAAAGAAAGTGAGCCAGAGAGAGGGAGGAGGAGCGAGAAGTCTTGGCAACAGGGTGGAGGAGATGCAGAAGGAGGAAAACGAGTGATAGAGAAAATGGAGGAGGGAGAGAGAGAGACTGGGAGAAACGGAGGATGAGCGTATCTTGACTGAGTAAGATGTTGACAACAGGCAGTGTGGTGGCGGCGGGCCGTTCTGGTTCTTTAGCGGCGTGGAGTTGTGAGCATGCTCCCTGGGCCCGGTCATCCTCCCCTGTCATATCTGTCCGCGGCCTCCCCCTGACAGCCAGCGGAGGGAGGCTTCCCACATCACAATGAGGGGCTCGTCCCTGGAGAGACAGGTGTCGTGTCCCAGCATCCCCCCTCTGAACTCTTCTGTCCCCCACCCCAACACCACCACCCTCACCACCCCACCCCTCCCAATCATGGCTGTCCGGGCAGATGCCTGTCGCGACGTCTCTGTCACGTTTTGAGGCTGAGGCATTTGGAAGAGAGAGGTCATTTCCAGCGTCAGTCCACAGCGGCCATGTCAAAAAGACACGGCGGCAGGGGTGTATAGCGGTGAGAGCGTGGTGTGTGTGTGTGTGTGTGTGTGTGTGTGTGTGCGCGTGCGTGCCTGCGTGCACATGTGAGTGTGTAGAGGGAGCGTAGGGTGCGAGTGCTCATGTCAGATAGTCAGTTTGAGGGATGATGCTTCCTTGAAAGTCAACTGACTCAGGTCCGACAGCATTATAGCGTGGCTGTCTGTGTTGGTGTGTATGTTAGTGACTCTCTACCCCTCTCTCAATCTGTCTCCTTATCTCTCTCATTCTCCTCAGCTTTCTCTCTCTGTCTCTGTCCCAATGCTGAATTGACCCCCCTCAATTGACTACAGTACTACGACCACCAGCAATAAAAAAACAAACATCATGATCCCAGTACCATCCCATAAGAGTCAGTGTACAAGCAGACACTCCCAATTCCTCCTTCCTTCCTTTGAATGTAAAAGGCATCAGAGTGGCAGCAACCCTAAAACCTCCTGCCCAGTGCTCAGAAATTTGCAGATCAGCCCCGTGTTGTAGTCATTTAGAGATGGTGGTGCTAGGGTCCAGCATGTCATTATTTTTTTTTTTTTGTACTTTCCATTTTTTTATCCAGGCATTTTTTTATTCTCTTTCTCTCTCTCTCTCTCTTTTTTTTTCCTCTGTGCACTTTCCTGCTGCTTTACCTGCCAGAGCGTGACACCTTTATACCGCAAGGTGACATGAAATAGTAGGAACCAAATGACTAATGCAGGGGCCTGTCAACCCCCACAACCCACCCCACCCTGCCCCACCCCACCCCCAAACACACACACACACACACACACACACACACACACACACACACACACACACACGACTCCCCAACATGCCCATTTCCCGTCCCCATCAACCCCATGTTATTTTTGCAGGGATTCGAATTGATCTGTGGTGAAGCCTGCAGATTGCTGCATATTTAATGTGTACTACCGAAAGCCATCAATGCTGTGCTTTTCAATGGTGGGTGCTGTGACGTTAATAATTTAATTGCAGGTAGTGCTGGCAGAGCGACATAGTGATGGGGGTTCTCTGCCATGCTGGATGGGTGGAACAAGGTATGAATGAATGAAAGAGTGAATGAAGGAGAAGGGAAGGGAATTGGTTGTGGTGTTTTTTGAACAGTTCATAATCAAAAATACACACCTAGTGGGTGATTTCCTAGCACGCTTGTGTGTGTGTGTGTGTGAAGGAGACACAGAGACGTCATGACCATTTAAATGCTAGCTGGAACACACATACAGTACATACATTCACACAGAATTGTGTATGTATGATGTATGTATGTGTGTGTGTGTGTGGGTATATATGTGTGAGTTAGCATTCCTTTCTCTCCCTCTGTGTGTGTGTGTGTGTGTGTGTGTGTGTGTGTCCGAGAGCCGTCTGCTGATCTTCAGGGGTTGTGCGAGAGGCTGAAGGTCTCGGGGCCTGGATGGTTGTGTCCCCTTTGCTGCTGCTGTCAAGCGCTGACAGTCCTCATGTTTATTTCATTCAGCGTCGGGGCTGTCTCGTTTCCCTAGCCTCCGATGTCATTAGCGCAGCTCGCCAGGACCCTGCAGTGGCACTCCTAATGAATTCCACTGCGGCTGCTCGCTCCCCACCTCGTTACCCCAGCTCAAGGTGTCAAATTAAAACAGCTCGGAAAAAGAGAAAAGGAGCAAGGCAACTCTCTCTGTGTGTGTGTGTTTTTATTTGATTGTGTGGATGTGTGTGTCTGTGTGTGTGGTATGTGTGTGTGTATTTTTGGGCTCATGTCTGTGTGTGTGTGTGTGTGTGTTTGCGGGAGCTTGTTGAAAGATTTCATCATGTTATCACATGATGGCCAGCCAGCCAGGGCAGTAGGGAGGACCAGTTCCAGGGTGGAATCCATCCTGAAATTCATCATAGCAACCAGAGAACGATGCAGTGCTGCTTGACATTGTCAACTTTAAAGGCCAGGATAAATATTAATCCCCTTTTCTTTTTGTATTATTAAAACACGCAAGAATATATATTGTTGTGTACACAGATAACTGACTGCATGTTTGAAGGGGGTCATGAAATATGAATCAGGAGAGCTGCATGCCCCAGATGAATAATGCACTGCATATGGATTTCCCCATCATCATTAATGCTTGCTTGAAATATTGAGCTTTGCATGATTGTAAAATAATGAATTGTATATTTACTTGTCACTAACACAGACACACACAGACACTCACACACACTCACACACACTTCTGGAAAATATGCAATGAGAAGTGACAGCCGAATAACACAGGGTTTGTTAATGATTCACCCGCTGCATCTCTTGACAGACTTGTGGTCAATACAGCGGGACATCATAAAGCCTTGATCTGTACAAGTGGGTTACACACACCTCTGACAACACCAAGCCCTGTTCTTATAGTGGGGATTATTAGAGCATACGTGTGTGTGTGTGTATGTGTGTGTTTGTGAGTGTGTTGCGGGGACTACTGTAGCAGGGGCTGTGCTACTACAGTGTGTTGCATTTTGCAGGCGGTTTCCCTGGGTGACTCCTTGACGAAATTGTCAGCGCTTGGTGCGCGTGCCGTGCTAATTGCTGTTTGCGGTTATTTAGTTGTCATTGAGATAGGCGTAACGAGGGTGGACGTGTTATTGAGTTGTGAGCTGCGAAACGGGCTTCCAAGGCATGTGGCGGGCATGTCAGTGCTGTAATACCCTGTAGTATGTGCAAGCACTGTTGCTACGTGTAAGGCTAGTGCCTATATAATAGTGCCTATTATCTCTTTTTGGTTCATAAATTATATTTAGATTTTTTTTATACTAAAATTAATGTTTTTTTCACTTTCAATCATTTAAGGTAATTGTTCAGCGGCAGAAAGGTACAGTCTGCGTAAAAACTGTATAGTGGACACACACACACACACACACAAACAAACACACACAACAGTGGTATTCTAATCAGTTGCAGCATGATCATAATCATGGCTAATGCTAGTTTGGGCACCAGTGTGGTGGATCCGATGGCAGAGCTTGGCCAAAATTGTCCAAGCATACGTCCCTGTGTGTGTGTGTGTGTGTGTCAGTCATTGTCTTGTTTTCCATCTCTCCGTCTTTTCCTTGCCTTTTTCGTTTTCCCTTTGACAGTGGCCGGCAGATGGGAAATGGTGTCAGTCAATTCATGAGTTGAGATGTTCCTGAGGGAGGTGACTTGGTGAGGGGCCATGTAGGGGGGTGGATGTGTTGGGGAGGAGACTCAGAGGAGGTGGGGTGTAGAGGGGGGGGGGGGTGCAGATAAGGGAGTCTGTGTGCCGTGGGGAGACTCAGGTCTGGAGATGATGAGCGAGACCACCTTGTTATCTGTCCGCTATTGGCTAATGATGAATCACCGTCTCGAGCAGTGACCCTTCAACAGCGGCGCACTTCCATAATCCACCTAGACGGCTTTAACTGGCTTTAACGTCAGAATCTCTCTCTTGCCACTCCCGCCACCCTCATCACCCCTCCAAAAATCTCCGACTCCAGATTGTAATTCAAATGGCGCTAATCCCTCTAGCACCTTGAAGCCTGCTAGCCCTGCCATGCCATGCCCACCTGTGCCCGCTTACTGCGGCTCGGTCCGGCTCGTTCTCCAGTGCCCGGGGATCAGCCCTGCTGTGAATCACCTTGGCACTTCTGCCCACGGCTTGTTAGTCTAAAAGAATGCGCCGCGTTAATTAACGGTATGTAAATATCCTTGAATGGGCTGCATTTGCATATTAAGAGAGATTTGCGGAATCGGCAGCATAATATATTTTAATTAAGGATTAATTGAAAAA
>JAGFZM010001792.1:87255-97255 GCA_017657215.1 Limnothrissa miodon | reverse complement strand
ATCGCTGGACACTCGAGTGACTTCATTATGTGACGGTCCGGCGGAGGAGAGATATCAATCTCGTCAGTGTTCCTTTGTCCTGGGCTCTGGTTTTTAGGAAGAGGTGGGGTGGGGAGAGTGTGTGTGTATGCGTGTTGGGGAGGGGGTTTGTGACTCAGGGTGTTTCTAACTCGACTCTCCCAACGGTCACAGATGTTCAGGTCGCTCCGCTTATTATTAGATTTTCAGTTTTATTAATACTGAGAGAAAGACACAGAGAAAGAGAGAGAGAGAGGGAGAAAGAGAGGGAGCTTTCCATTTCATTTCCAATTCGACAGACGATGGCGGTGACAGCAATCGGTCATTGCACGCCTCTCAGTGTGGCGCGTGAAAAGTAATGGGATCTGACGTGTTTTTGATGCCTTTCTCTCCCCGCATCTCCTGAGTGGCAGAAACAAAGTCGTCTCTGGCAGCAACTTGTACACAAAGTATCCCAAACAGAGAAGCCCCGCAGGAATTCACTGTTGACTGCCGCTGTAAAACTCCTATCTCTCCCTCCCTCCCTCTCTCTCTCTCTCTCTCTCTCTCTCGCTCTCTCTCGCTCGCTCTCTCCTGCTCTCCCTCTCTCCCACTCTTTCCCGTTCCTCTGGCAAAGATGCGCAGACTGTGTCTGCAGAAACTATGCAAGCATGCCAAGGTTGACTGATGAATGCACTCCAAAAACAAAGCCAAACCAAAATAAATAAATAAATAAAAATCCATCTCCATGTATGTTGCTAATGCGACATATTCTTCAATGCAGAGCAAGGCTGCTGAGGTGTCACAAGTCTCCTTAATATAGCACAGCGCCACGCTACACAGCACAACACACAACAACAGGCCCCTCTGCCTCTCTGCTCTACTCCTCTTCTTCCTCTTCCTCTTCTTCTTCTTCTTCTTCTTCTTCTTCCTTCTCTGTCTTCAGAGAAAGAAACCATTGTTTATCTCTGGTACATTCCGTTTCCAAAAGGTCTCGTCTCTCTTCAGAGCCGGAAAGGTTTGTGCAGTGGTGGGTTTCAGTCGCTCTGGTGCCTGTGCACAGTGCTCGTCTTCGGGAGTATTTTATGTATTTATTTATTTATTTTCCTGTGTTGGTACGTTCTGCTATCTTTCCAACCACCCACACCTGCCAGTTTTGGGTCTGTGGTTTGCCCTCAAATGGAGTGTGTTTGCAGGGTCAGTTTTCATGCTGCCTCCAACTTACAGTAGACACACAACCTCCAGCATATGATCATGTTTTTTTTTCGTTCTTTTTTCTTTGCCGCATCAGTGGAACTGTCTGCTTTTTGTCAGGAGATAAAAAACATACCTCTCTTCCTCGCTCTCGCTCTCTATCTCTCCCCATCTCTCCCCATCTCTCTGTCTTTCTTCAATTCAACCCCCTTTCCTCTGTCTTTAAACATTCCCTCCTCTCATTTTTATTTATTTGTGCCTTCCACAAGCAGAGCGCTGAGTGCTCAGTGGTCCTGACTCGAGTGTGATTCAGCGGAGGTGCTCATATTTCCTTCAGTGAGAGGAGCGTGGAGTGGGCCTGTGTCCTCCCATGAAGATAAATGAACTGCTCCACTCACCCCCCCCCCCCCCCCCAACCGCCCAAACTCCCCAGTCTGCTCCACCTTTATCTCCCTGGATGCGCTCCCACCCTCCCTGAACATTGTGAGGGGGGCCGTCTTTCGCTGTAAGGTCTTCAAGTGTGGCCCCTAACGCTCCATGCTGCTCCTCTCCCCTCTCTCTCTTTGAGCACCGCCTGTCCCCTGGGTCTACTCTCATCATGACACCACATCATGGAGCAATGGCTGGCTGGCTGGATGGCTGGCTGGCTGGCTGGGTGTGGGGAAGCCTGCCTCTAAAGCACATGGTTGCTTGTAGCTTTGGCTCACCAGGCTGTCTGTGTTGTTCTCTGTGTGTGTTACACACACTCTGGCATGTGCGTGCGTGTGTGCGTCGGTGCGTGTATACTGTATGCCACGTTGAAATTTGCAATCCTATTATTGCGATGGCTTAAATAGCAGCAGGCCCAAAAGTCTGGTGTGATATTATAATGAGAACTGGAGAGCCCCCAGCTCGCCGTCGCCTTGCCGACTGCTGCTCGGCAACTCGGCTGCTGCTGCTGTTGCTGCTTACCCTCCCCCCCCGCCCTCCACACACACACCACCCACCCACCCACCCATAAAACTGCATAGTAAGAGCCTCATTAATAATGCAGCTCATTAAAGTGTGTAATTAATCGGGAGCTGTGTAACGGGGAGAGACCGGCGCTCACGGGGAGTGCTGCCGAACCCCGCTGAGAACGCGGCAGCCACGCTGCATACGGCTCAGCCAGATGCATTATTTATCCCGCACAGAGAGAAAGGGAGGGAGAGAGAGATGGGGAGGGAGAACAAGAGGGAGTGAAAGAGAATGAGCGTGTGTGTGTATGTGAAAGAGAGAGACAGAAGGAGGGCTGACAGAGAGTCAGGAAAAAAGAGGGGAGAGGAAACATGAGGAGAAGAGATGGGGGATAAAGGAAGGTAAGAAAAAGATGAGAGAGAGAGAGAGAGAGAGAGAGAGAGAGAGAGCGCAAACATGGACAGAAGAGAGTAGGATCTTGTACTGACATGCCCGGACATCTTTAGGCATCACAGCCAATCAGGAATGCAGTAGGATTGCGGAGGGCAGTGTGTGTGTGTCTGTGTGTGTGTGTGTGTGTGTGTGTGTGTGTGTATGTACTGCAACAATTTTAGCAATAAACAGACTACTCTCTCTTGTTTAGCGTTGGCTGCTCTGCCTGATCTGATGACTTTGACAGGTTTCCTGTGGTGGCTGGTATGAAGCACAGGCCTCTGGCTCTGAGACACTCACTCCCCCACAACCACTCCACCTCACTGGGGAACCACTAAGTACCTCCCCTCCATCTCAGGAGGTCTGGGGGACACGTGGGAACTCATATTCGCACTCCTTGATGCATAGATATGAATATGGATATGTGATGAAGAATTGCTAAATTGGGTTTTAGTCTCCCAGCAGTACCAGAAACCACATGCTGGAGGTGTGTGTGTGTGTGTGTGTGTGTGTGTGTGTGAAGGCATCATGTTGGTAAGCAAAGAAGCATTTCAGGAGGCACTTCAGTGATGTGAGGGTGTTTGTGTAATTGTGGACTGGCACACACACAAACACACACACACACACACACACACACACACACATCCATATCCAGTTGCTGAGAGGCATGTAACAGGTCGCGCATGCACAAAAAAAAAAAATGAACGGTTGTCGGACGGGTGCTCTCTGCATGACGAGCTTGAGCCAACAGCCACCCGCTCCCCCCACCCCCACCCCCACGCTCACACCCCCAACCCTCAGCCACTCCAGATGTGCCTTAATTTACTGCGACTTGGCTAATCATAGTAATTAAGGATTAATTACTGTTAATCACTTTTACATAAACTTGTTGGCAGTGAGAGAGCAGGCGCCCGCGTTGTGAAATGTGCCATGCTGACGAACACAGACGGCAGGGCCGTGAGGGAAGAGAGGAGGGGAGGAGGGAGAGAGAGGGAGAGAGTGAGTAACTGGCATCCGTCTCGGCTGGGATGGTGCAGAGGGAGAATTTCCCCTGAGCTCTGGGCTCATCCACTAATCATCCCCGTGCTCAGCACCCAGAACGTGTAGGCCTACCGTTCCGACACAAACACCTCAACAGTGCCATGGAGCTGGAAAGGCCGGAGTCGGAGCCTTTGGATCAGGCTCCATCCCACTCAACTCTGTCTCTCCAACGTCACTGACTCCACAGACTGCCACTGGACGCACAAGATTGTCGGTAGGGCGAACATGGGTGGTGTCCATAGTATTACTGTTTTGTTTAACAAAATCCAAAATAGTCAAATATCCACAGTCAATTTGAATCCAGTAGCAGCTTATACGTTTTTATAGTTCAACTTCATTTAGGATTAGTTGACTTTAGAAAAAAAATCCGTAACTGTATTGGATGGCCTGGATCACAGCCTTAAAGGTCAGCTAATCTAATAACTATTTTAGCCAGTCTGTCAAGCAACTAGAGCGTCAGGTTTGTGTGAGTGTGTGAGCTAGTGTGTGTGTGTCAGTGTTGTTGAGTTCCTATGGGAGAGCCTAGCTGAGCGTGTGTGTGCAGTCTGCCCGTGTCCTGCTGCTTCTTCTGCTGTTGCTGTCCTTGCAGAACTGACCTACAGAGTAATGGGGACGTGTACATTACTGCACTGTGCTGTGGCTTCTGACAGGGAGAGGTACAGCGACAGTAGACTCACCAGACACCTCTGACCCTCAGACTTAAGTGTGTGTGTGTGTGTGTGTGTGTGTTTGTGTTTGTGTGTCACATTGACAGGAGAGGGCAGGGTGAAGGGAAGACGGGAGAGGTTTGGGGTTAATGTCTGACCCTGTTCAGCAGCAGTGGTCCTTTTCTCTGGCAGAGGGGTTTTCGCTGGGAGAGTGTGCCACCGGTCACCTCCGTGGCCATCCAGGGGCCGGCCCAGTGCCGCCACGCTCACTTAGCCCCCTGAGGGAATGGCTCTAATAAGGGACCGGAGGGGAGCTTCGGTGACCCGGGTGCCAGCTTCCGCCACCAGCTCTAGCACTGCGCCCTGGGCCTCACAAATAGGAGCTGGAGTAGGTTTGCGTACCCCACTTCCCCTGGCTGTTAGCACTGCCACAGGTCACCCCTTAACAGACCTCTACACATCTCCTCTCCTCCACATTGCCCCACTCACCTCTCTTCCTTGACACATTAGAGATGTAATGCTGGCACACACGTTTGTATATAAACACACACATAAACACTCTCTCCCGCTCTCTCTCTACTGGCACCAAGATCAGAAGCAGTAGAGCTTTACATTTTTTCCCTTCAGTTTTTTTTTTTCTTATTTTACCCGGCCTGTCTAGAGAAGGGTTTGGGGAGGGTTTCCGGGGAAGAGAAAGTCAAGAGTAAAAGTTTTCAGATGATTCGGTGGTTTTCTGCAGCGCTGGTCATCAGAGCAGAATGAAAAGGCCTTTCACAGGCTCTTCATTTGGTGCTGGCCAGGGCCCATACTTGATATTTAAGCCATTCCCCCAACCCTCTCTGTCTGTTTTGTCAGATGATATTCATGTGCCAAGAATCTTACTTGCTGTCTCTCTTGTTCTTTCGTTCCTTATTTCTTTCTCTCCCCCTTTTCCTCTCTCTCTCTCTCTCTCTCTCTCTCTCTCTCTCTCTCTGTCTCTGTCTCTGTCCTGACACCCTGAGGCCTCTCATACAGCATTAAAGGCTATGTGAAGCACCCAAGTCAGATGAGATCAGGCACATAGATCACATATAGATATATATTTTACATATATTTATATATTTAAGCCCCTGCATGTTGGATAGGAAGAGCGATACCACTAGCCTCAGGCCTCATATATTGTGTCTTGTGTCTTGTGAATAAGGAGTGCCATTTTTCTAATGAATGCCCCTCACATGATGGCGACCCGACTCAGGGAAATTGTCTTTCTCCAGCGCCTGATTTCTCGTCTGCGTACGTCTTCCCTCAGGCCACTGGCATGGCCAGTAATGATTATAATTACCATTATTAGAGCAGGATTGGAGGGAGGTGGGTGGCGTGGGGTGGGTAACTGTGTGTGTGTGTGTGTGTGTGTGTGTGTGTGTGTGTAGGTGTGGTTATGGTTGTGGGGGATGGAGATTCAGGGGTGGTGGTGGAGCATGAGGAATGGGTGCCCTAATGAAGGGGCCTTGCCGGTCCTCCTCGCCTCAGAAACTGCTGGTCACAGGGAGAGCAGGAGATAGGGTGGGGTGGGGAATATATAGGGGGGGGGGGGGGGGGGGGTCTACAGCCACCAAATCGCTCTAATGCGACGCCTGTCAGCTCCGCTTCCGCCGGTTGTCACCGTGGCGACGCTCACCCTGGCTGATTCTTTTAATTGACTTTTTAATTTTATGATTCGATTTCAGTTCTTTAATTAACTGTCCTCCGACCTACCTTTCACTCGTCCTCGCGGTAATTGTACCCCCTCCAACTACCCCTCTTTGTAGAAAAGAAAACAAAAATAGAAAAAGTATTTTGTTGTTGCTATGGATTGATTTTAAAATTCAAAAATCAAGTGCACTGGTGTCCACCCTGAGGTTGGCAGTGGTAATTGTGTAATAAATATTTATGATACGGCGTGAGGAGCTTTTATAGATTCTCCATGTATCTCCTGCGTACTCTCTCTTTCTGAGTGTGTGTTTGTGTGTGTGTGTGTGTGTGTTCCCTCTCCCCTCCTTTTTGCCTCAGCTTGTGGTTGTGGTAAAGCGCCTTCATGCCAGTTGTTAGAGAAAAAGGGAAGTGAGGGAAGGCGTTGGAGAAGGTGGCCTGCTTTTAACAGTTTGAAGACTGTCGTTCTCCTCCCGGTGCGTGTTGCCTCCTTTTCCGTTCCAGTACACTTGCGACTGCATAATGAATTATGCCGATGTTGAATTAGCATGTAGCTGTCGCTTCGACTCTGGAGCTTGCCTTGTGACAGGACCACCGTCGCACAGGCCCGCGCCGAGCCACCATGATTTATTAACTGCTAAAGCCACAATGAAGTGTGCCCACTGAATCACCAATGCAAACAAATAGGACCAGCGCTGTCAGAATAAATCTACGGCGACAGCCTCAGACCAGACCAGCTCCAAAGGGTTAATTAGGCTAAAGGCTTGCGCTTTTCACCCTCCTCCCGCTTGTTCGCATTCTATTTATGAAGGGATGTTTTTGTTTTGGTGCCTGTGGTGTATTTTTACGTCGCTAGTTTATTTTTACGCCTATTTGATGTGTACTGGAAACAAAGGGTTCCAATTCTCCTATTGTGTGGAATTTCAATTTGTACTGTAGTACATAATACAAATCAAGTGTGATGATTCACAAAAAAAGCATACTCTGTAAATACTTTACTAAATACTAAATTGAAATACCCTTTTTATAATATTTTGTATGTATGTATACATATGAATATATTTGTAGGCTACTGTTTTATTACTTTTACTATTACTATTACTATTTATTCTGGAATGAAATGCCAGTGTCCATTTTGTGTCCTTGTAGAATTTTGCTCAGCTGCTGGAACATGCTTGCTTTGGCAACCAAAGGTGTTGCTGTGCTAGCTTGCGAGGCTGTGCTGTGTACTGACCGGTCTCAAGTGTCAGTTTGGCTGTCTCCCCGTGCACCCCTCTCCCGTCGTCACCAGCCCAAGCTCCCCCACCCCCACCCCCGTGCCCGTCCCTGGGTGCAGTGCAGCGTCTCGTGTTACAGCGCCGCAATGCAAAGTGGAGCCGGCCTCTCCAGAGGTGCCAACCACAGTGTGAGAGCCCTCCATGCTCGCCTGCCCAACCGCCCGTGCTCTCTGTGCACATACATCTGGCTAACAATGACAGGAAAGACCCCGACATCATTAATTAAACATTAGTTAACACACACACACACCTCTCACCACCTACCTTACCACCCCACCCACCCTCCTGCCTGCTTGCCTGCCTTCCTTGGCTGCCCGCTCCTAAATCTCCCCCTCTGCTCTGTGGGGCTGCCCGTTGGTGCCAGCAGCATGGCCTGTCCGCATGCCGGAGACATTCAGGAGGGGATTAGGCGGCCTAATGGCTTTTGACAGCCGGGCGTTATCCGCCGCTAATCCGACAGGATAAGATATCTGGACGCGGTGTGTTGTGACTCTCTGGGCCAGATATTGTAATGCCGTTTAGAGAGACCCGAATCAGAGCAGACCCAACAGGGCTGAGGCGACACTCGGAGTCTGGTTTAGGTCCCTTCTGCCCCAGCGGGCTATTGACACTTGGCATATGGGGAGTAAATGATGATATGCAGCCTTGCGACTGTCCTAATACAGAAGTGTGTATGCTAAGAATGGCCATGTCATGGCGAGTAAAGACGGACTTTTATCCACGTGGTGGTATTTGTCATGGTGGGTAACATATTCAGTTAGACTGCCTTAAGCTTGGTGTTTCATGCAAGATGATGGCAGGTGTCATGACATGTAGCCCGTGCAAATCCACCATGGGCGGCCACGCAAGGCCAGCTTGAGGTTTCTTAAGGGTGTCGCTGCATATTTGATTTTTGAATGTCATCCTCCACCCTCAATGTGAATGAAGCAAAAGCAGTGCTCTTGCGCTCTCTCTCTCTCTCTCTCTCTCTCTCTCTCTCTCTCTCTCTCTCTGTCTCTCTTTCTTTCTTTCTTTCTTTCTTTCTCTCTCTCTCTCTCTCTCTCTGATACGCTTCAGTCACTAGTTAGAGGACTGAAGAGCAGGAGAGAGGGATTTGTCTTGTGTCCGTGTTCAATTAAGCACCCAATCTGCCCCCCCCCCCTACACACACACATACACACACACACACACACGCACTACCTCCCGCACCCCAACCCTACCCGGGGCTCACAGTTAAGCCGAGCACGAGTAGCGTCTCCATTTCAATTAATATTATAGCATTCAAGGGGTGCCCTCTCATAAAGATGGCAGCCATTTTGGATGTTTGGTTAATGGAAAATGCAGGAGGGGGGGAGAGAAAAGGAAGGAGGGAGGCACATCCACTCATTTCTGCAGTTCAGGGGGAACAAGGGGAGTAGAGAAAGAAGAGAGAAGAAGGAGAAAGAGAGAGGGTGGGGTGGGGGTGCATAAATTGTGCCTATGCCTGTTCCTCCCCCAGAAACACAGCTGGAAATGGAATGAATAGTGAGCGGGCGAGTTAAAGGGATCCATCCTGCGCTTTTATCTTTATGGGGTTTGTATTAAATATTGATTGGGTTTGTTGATGGCTGGATGCACAGGGGTTGAGCTCGAGAGTCTGTTCTGATGTGAGTATGGTTTCGCCCCGGCGTAAATGGATGGAAGTCTGCTTATTTATTTCCTTTTTTTTTCAATTCTTTTTTTTTTTAAAGGCGATTTGTGTGTGAGTTTGCGGGAGGAGGCGGGGTGTTGCTCGATATGACGTGTTGACAAAACGAACCATCTGCCTGGCCTTGAGATGGCGTGTCTGATGCCAGTGACAGTCCACTCAGCACCAAGAGAAAGGCCGAACGAGGAATGGGTGGAGAGGGTGGAGAGCGTGGGGATGGGGGTGGGGGTGGAGGGGGGTGAATTAACGGTTCTTATCTTCCATCACTGCTGGCTCCGAGTGGAGGGGGGAGACGGACTGTGTGCTCTGGGCGTGCGGGGAGTAATACATGTCCCTGCGCATGGCTGAGGGCATCAAGAGAAATGAAGAAGGAGAGAAGCTGACTTGTCTAGTATGAATCGATCAGTGTAATTCTTCCGCCTCCTCTCTCGTGCTTCTCTCTCTCTCTCTCTCTCTCTCACACACACGTCTTTCGCTTTTCCCCTCTCCTCTTTCCCCCCCTCATCCCACCACCTCATCTCTCCCTGCCTCCCTCTCTATACCCGCCTTTCTCTCTCTATCTATCTATCTCTCTCTCTCTGTCTCTCTTTGCCAGGCTGGCAGAGGGAGGCTGGGTCACATCAGCACAACCCACCCGCTCCCACACACACACACACACACACACACAGCTTTCATATAGCCCAGGATAAAAGCAGGCTAATCAGTTACCAAGAGGGACTGGCACACTGGTAACAGGGGAGAGGAATTAGCCCTTGTCTAACAACAAGCCATCTTTGAAATGCCTCCAAGAGGGGGAAAATCGCTCCAGAGTGAACGGATGATGTTCTCTGGGAAAAAAAGACAGGGGGAGAGGGAGAGAAAGGGAGCAAGAGAGAAGAATGAGTGAGGAGAGAGAGAGAGAGGGGGAGGTTTAAATTGCACACGGGTAATTGTTTATCCCTGGGAGCGAGCTTGATGTTGGTCGGCGGGTGGCTAAGTAAGTTCAACAGCCCGCATTTGATGGGGGAGGGCCGTGCAGACCCAGGGCTGGAAAATATTAGGAGGAATCAATTAGCCCGCCATTACAGAGTGAAGTGGTCCTTACTGAGTCGTGTAATTATGACCCACAGCAAAGCCAATTTTATGGAAACTGTTTCAAACCC
>JAGFZM010001792.1:38645-78313 GCA_017657215.1 Limnothrissa miodon | reverse complement strand
ACACACACACACACACACACACACACACACACACACACACACACACAAAACAAAACATGTATACACACATTCACACATGCGTCCTCCCCTTCTCTTAAAATGTAATTGCTTGTTCTCCTTGATACATGTATGGTGGATTTGCATACATTTCTTTGAGGATAAATCACACTGGAAGCTCAGGGTTGGAGGCATAACATTTAAATGAGGCTTGCGCTCCCCCCCGCACACACCCCTTTCCCCACCTTCCCCTCTCTCTCTCTCTCTCTCTCTCTCTCTCTCTCTCTCTCTCTTTTCCTCTATTCTGGTGTAAATGATGTTGAGGATGCAGGGGAAAGGGGCTTTCTCTCTTTCTCTCTCTCTCTCTCTCTCTCTCTCTCCCTCTCATCCTGTCTCCCTTCCAATCCCTCTCTCTTTGGGCAAGAGGCACGGCCGTGTTCAGCCCCTCCGATTAATCCTCTCTCGCCTAGCCGCAGAGCACGCTGTGCCACATTTCCATATTCTGAAGGAGGCTTTTGGAGGGGTGTGTGTGCGTGCGTGTCCCTCTCTCTCCCCCCCCCCCCCCCCCCCCCCCCCCCCCCTCCCCTCCGCTCTCTCTGTCTCTTTTTGTGTGTGTTTTTTTTTTTTTTTTTCTCTCTCTCTCTCTCTCGCCTCCTCTCCCTTCTTTGGGAACGGGCTCAGACCTCGATCCATGGCAGGGATTTGCAGGGGGGCTGGCTCTCTGCATATGTAAAGCCCTCCCGTAGTGTGGCACATGGAGCGGCTCACAGCCTGATAGGCGTGCAATATGGAGGGGTTGGTGAATACATTGGCAGAGCACCATTTTGTCCTTTTCTTTTAGTCAAAGTTGGCACCTTGTCTCTTTTGTGTGTGTGTGTGTGTGTGTGTGTGTGTGCGTATACTTGTGTGAATGTGTGTCCTTGTGTGTTAGTGTGTGTGTGTGTGTGTGTGTGTATGTGTTTGTGTGTGAGTGCCTTTGCATGTGTGAGTATGCGTGTGTGTATCTATGTATGTGTCTCTTTTCCCACTTTTTGTGTACTGTCAGCCCTGTTTGAGAATGGTATCTCACGGTCTACATGTATTCTCTCTCTCTCTCTCTCTCTGTCTCTGTCTCTTTGGCTCTCTGTCCTTACACAGACGAAAGAGACGGAACTTCAACAAGCAGGCCACGGAGATCCTGAATGAGTACTTCTATTCCCACCTGAGCAATCCGTACCCCAGCGAGGAGGCCAAGGAAGAGCTGGCCAAGAAGTGCCAAATCACCGTATCACAGGTGCAGTGCAGACTCCTCCTATTCCCCATCCCCCTTTCCCTCCCCTCCCCTCCCCTCCTTGCACAGCACAGCAGCTAAACCTGGCTTCTCTGACCACAGCCAAACCTGACCAAAATTTAGCCGCGTTCTGTTTTGGCACTAAAGAGGTCTTTGCCAAATCAGGCTTCTATTCCTATTGTTGGCTTGAAGTCTTCATGGGATCTGATGTGACCCCCAGTGATATGCAGAGGTAGGAGGTTGGAGGAGGTAGGGGTGGGGGCTTCAAAGCAATGACCATGAGATCATAGCCTAGCCATGTATTTGACTTTTATTTTCCCCCCTGCTGGATGGGACTCTCCAAACTGTTCAAGTGGATTTATGTGTAATTATTTGAGAGCTCATCTGAGCTCAATAAAAAAGGGGAGAAAAAATGGAGGTAAACCAAACAGAGGTGTGGAGTTCCAGATGATTTGTTGAGGGTGTCTGCAGTTGACACAAAATAATAAAGGAACACATTTACCTTCTCCCCATCATTGCGAGAGGAGAAAAAAAACAACAAAACTTTTACCACTGGATTGATTTCATTCTCATTTTAATGTTGTTTATCATTAGCGCCTCAGCGCTATCCCCGTAGCTTCATCTGGGAGTATATTAGCGCTAATGGGTGTTAGCGGATGGTGACTGATTGGTGCTAGCGTGTGTTCTGATGATAGTCTGCTGCTGTGGTGACATAATGAGATTGTTATTGGCAATCATTCCGTTCTGGCGCTAATGTGGACTGGCGGCGTTCCGGGTGCATGGTGTTTGCATTGTGCGCCAGCCTCGTGGTGAGGGCTCGGCCCCAGCTAGAGCCATCAGCGCTGCATGCGAGTTAGGCTTTATTGACTGCAGCATTTCCCAGCCAGTAGGACAGCCGAGCCTTTGCCATTAGCTTCACACAGATCACGCCATAGAGCTGCCATATTTGCTTTGCTAGGTTTGTTTTGAACAGAGTTGAATTGGGTAAGTGTTTTTAATTATTAAAAGTCTTGTGTGTGATATGGAGTCTGTGGGGTTGCACTTAAATGGATGAGTCATAAATTGGACCTGTGTAAGACTCATGCTGTGGAGTGAGCCAAAGTAATGCTAGTTTTTTTTTTTTTTTTTTTTTTTTTTTTTTTTGTTGTTGTTTTGAGCATAGTTTGTAAGTTTTCGTCTGCATGTCTGCAGGTTTCCAACTGGTTCGGAAACAAGAGAATCCGGTATAAGAAAAACATCGGGAAGTTCCAGGAAGAGGCCAACATGTATGCTGCCAGAACCGCTGTGAGCGCGGCCAATGTGTCTGCGCAGGGAAGCCAAGCCAACTCGCCCTCAACCCCCAACTCTGCAGGTGAGCAAACGCAACTGTGCTTATTCCGGACGCTGTTCCTTTACCACCAGCTCTGTTGATGTTGGACGCTTTCCCTCTCTATCTGAGAGTTCCATAACATGACATCACTGTGTTTGTCCTACATGGAAAAATGCCAGAAACATAGCAGAACTGTTACTATGTGATGCTTGAAATATAATTCAATAGATAAGTAACTCTGAGCGCAGAGTTCAGCGTGGAAGAAAAAACCCATCATTTAAGGGTAAGGTTTTGGTGTTGAGTTGTGGTGCTCAACAGAGATAGTCAAAACTTCCACTGTCACAAAGAAAGGGGGGGGGGGGATCAGCAGTAAGTGGAGAAAGAGCAAAAACAGATGATGTGCTTCAAGATGAGTTGTTGACGTAGATTAGTTTACCTGGGCCCCATGCTAGATAGCTCTGCTGTCTGTGTCTCTGTTGCTGCTGTCCAAGCCTAATACAGCCATTTCTAACCTTGAGCAGACTTGTAGGCTTGTATAACTCGCAGCTATTTCTCACTGTTGATAAACGAGTCTTGGAGTGTGTGTGTGTGTGTGTGTGTGTGTGTATCTGTGCCTTTGTAGGTCTGTGAGTGTGTCTCTGTATCCGTGTGTGTGTCTGTGTGTGTGTATATCTGGACGATTGTTATTGATGTTTTGCAGCTATCTATCTGTTTTTATGGGTTTCCAGATCATTGCAAAAGACACTAAACGTTCAATAACAATCAGTTACTGAAAAGAAAAAAAGAAAAGACCACATGGGATAAAAAAAAATGTCTACAGTCATTCCAAGCCTCTGCTCTTTGGCCGATAACTGTTACTAGCCTCGTTTGTTTCTTTGCCTATTTCTGCCATCCCCCGTCCAACTCTGTCTTTCCTATGGGTCTGTCTTGCTAACTGCATTAGCCTGCTAACCTAACCTCTGCATGGCAACTCCTCCACACCCCCGAAACCCCCAGCCCTGGCTGAAGCCCTCGCCCCCCAGTTCCCTGGGATGCTGGCGGTGGCGGTTGCGGCGGGCGGGGCGAACGGTGTTGGTGGTCACGGCGGTGGTGGTGGTTTTGGTTAGTGCTTGGTGCTCTGGCTCTTCCTTCGTCTCTCTGTGATTCCGTTGCTCCCTCTCTTCTTTCAGGTTCTGCTGGCTCTTTTAACATGTCAAACTCCGGGGACTTGTTTATGAGTGTGCAGTCTCTCAATGGGGACTCTTACCAGGGGGCTCAGGTGGGAGCCAACGTGCAGTCGCAGGTAGGGCATCAAGCAGCAGCACAGCACAGCAAACAGCACTGTAGACCCAGGGGAGAGATCGGACCCATGTCTGGCCAGGGGAAACCAGTTTCTTTCCAACAAAGCGCACCCCAAAGCGCAAGGATGATAAACAGAAATACTATGTGGGGTTTCTACCTCTGCAATTGGTAGGCCCTAGCGTACAGATGATTCACTCTAGTCCAAATACCTGGCTGCACAGGTGATCTAAATCTATGCAGCATGAAGGGTGAATGTTTGCATCAGTGACATTTACTTTCTGACGCTAGAAGTTACCACGTCTGCAATTCAGTGTGGATCCAAATGGAACCTTTGCTAGGTACACCTAGCACACCTCTGCAATAGCTGGAACCTTTCTCTGTGTACCCGGACCAGATCTGGGCCAGAGCTCTCCCAAAGTCAGGAGCTATGTGGGTAAACCGCAGGGCAGGCCTCCAGGCCCTGATGATTGCCTGACAAGTCTGCTGTAAGGAGCACGCGCACCAGGCAACATTACAGCTCTTAATACGAGTCTGCAAGCACAAATGGCCAACGATGCCACATGACAAATGGCTTCTCATTTCTAGCTTGTTATCTGACACAGAAACAATACTCTTCTCATATGAGCTGTTTGGGTGTGGAGCAAAGCATAGTTGGATCTGTCAGAAACCATTCATATTAATAAGAACTTGATCTTATAGTCTAGCCTCTTTGCTGGAGCATTTATTTTTATGATGGCAAATTTCTTTTTCCTTTGTGTTTTTTATTGGGGACTGGAGTTGTAGGGAGCCTGATGAGTTGAGTAGCTCCACTTTATTGAACTGCCAGACCTGATTTGTATTTGGTTATATGATACAATTTCGTTTTTTTTTTTTCCAGGGCTATTCTTTAGTCCTCACATGTCTTTGAGCTGCCTGACCTTGCTTTGTTTTGGTTCCTTCTCTCCCTCTGTGTGTGTGTGTGTGTGTGTGTGTGTGTGTGTGTGTGTCTGTGTTTCAGGTGGATACCCTTCGCCATGTTATCAGCCAGACAGGCGGATACAATGACGGACTCACAGCGAACCAGATGTACAGTCCGCAGGGCATCAATGTAAGGAGAGAGAAAAACACAATCCTTCCCTCTATTTTTTTTTTCTTTATTTTTTTGTTCTCTTGCCCTTGCCCTCCTTCAACCAATTATTTCAAAGCCATAGGGCTCGGAATGCCACTTAGAAGGACTTGTCTGCGCGCTGTGGTCACCTAGTTGATTGCTTCTGTATCGGTCACGCCACGGGCAGCGCACTGCCCAGCACACATGGACATGAGGCCACCGCCGGAGCCTGTCACGTCCAATCAGCTCCGGCCCGCCACCTGCAGCCACACACACACACACACACACACACACACACAAACACGCATGCATTTGCACTGCCTCATGCACACCATACACACCCCATCAAGAGCAAACAGGTGACGCACCCCACAGGCGTGACGAGACTGTCCTCCACGCCGCACCCCCCACAAACACACACACAACCCCCCACCAGTACCACCCCCACAAACCCCCCCAGGTCACCTGACCTTCATTATCACATGGTTGGACGGGATGAGGCAAACTGTCTGAGGACGACTGCTTAAACCCTTGTGCTAAAAATATGGCAGTGCAGGCCACCAAAGCAGACAAAACTCAACACGGGGGTCCTTTTTTCCCTTCTTTTTTCTTTTTTTTGCGGGAGAGTGGTATTGTTAGAGGGTGTGGGCTGGATTAGGCAGGGGGGAAGGGGGGAGGGAGCAACGGAAAAGGGGAGGGCTGGGCTGGGCTGGGCTGGAGGTTTTTTGCGCGGCAGGAAAATTCACAGCGACAAGCTGCGTGGTAAAGGGGAAAATCGATCAGACAGACACAAGGAGAGCAGAGTGTGGACTTGGGACAGCAATCCAAGCGCATTCCTCAGATCACGTTCCCACCGCGCTAATGGCCCTGACAGCGAACCATGCCATCTCCGCTGCCATCCTCACTCTCTCGCCATCTCAGCAGCCTCTGCAGCTATCTCCCGCATGCAGGACACGAGAGGAGAGGAGAAGAGAGGAGCAGGAGAAGGGGAGTCAAGGTTGTCCCACACAGCTGAAAACAACCCCCACCCTCAGTCTCTGTCCACACCCAGCCTTACCCACCATATGCTAATGAATTGCTCCACTTCCTGGAACAAAGCAAGAAATACATGGATGCTCTCCTCTCCAAGGCCGTGCATTAAAAAAAAATAAAATAAATAAATTTCTTTTTTTGTTCTCCCCTCACTGAGCTGCGCTCTGTTTCTCTAGGGGGACGAGTGGCTCGGGGCTCCTGCTGCAAGCCCATTACCATATGCAGCAGCCGCTGTGCCCAGACCCAGACAGGGCTCAGACGCTCGGGCACTCTGCCCCAGCAGAGATAGCCGTGCTTCCCCAGACGGCAGCCGTGACCTCGCCTGCCTTGCCTGCCTGCCTGCTCAAGCTGACCAAGCAGCCCGGCTCAACTGCCAAAGCTAACCGCTAGCGCTAATGCCATTACTGTTTGCCAGCCAGCCAGCCCGCTTTATTCACACTCCGTCTACCGAGCTGACATAATCCCACTTTTAATTCAGTCGGAGCGGGAGCTAATAAGATGGGCCTGGTGCGGCGGGGTGGGGTGGGGTGAAGTGTGGCGTTGTGTGGGCAGACAGGGGTGTTTGGGGGATGTCACGGGCGCTTGAGGAATTGGATGAGCATTCTCATTGTTGTGAAACTGCTCTCAATGTAAAAAAGAGGAGTTGAAATCCATTTTTGAAAATAGACATTTGGACAGCGAGTGGAAAAAAACAACAAAAAGAAAAAAAAGATAAACACATTATGAAAAATTTCACATAAAATCACAATGCTGAAATAACTAAATAATAACACTTTATATGGAGCCTGGGTTGGAAATTTATCTTGATTTTTTTTTCCCTCATGGCTTCTTGGTGTAGAGAGACATATTCGAGTGTCAGCAGAGCTCTTAAGGATTGTTGATCTTTGGCCATAACTTTCATTTCCCGCCAGCTGGTCGGGGTCGGTGACGGAAGGGTGTGAGAGGGGTCAGGGGAACGTCTCCTTCAGAGCTCTGTTTCCCCGCTTGCCGCCCGTGTGCTGCGTAATGACTGATCAAGTACATAATGCATTTTGTGGCTGACTAGAGGAGTAATTATACCCGTTAAAATAGATGGAGAGAGCCCAAGGCATTTTTCACTCTCTTTCTTTTCTTTCTTTCATTCTTTCTTTCTTTCCCCTTTCTTGATTACAGACTACCGTGGTCTTAAATAACAGGCTTTGAAATAAGAGGCTGTCGAGGACCATTTCTTGCCATTTCTGATGGCATGAAATTTGCTATTAATATCCCAAATGCTCTTTATAGGCCTGTCTGCCAGATTCGAAATGGCTTCTGCGTTTCTCATTGTATTTCATTTCAATCTCAACTGTCATAATTTGCAGCCACTGATTCCTCTTTTGTTTTTTTTTTTGTTGCCTTTTTTTAATCTGACATTTTTTTTGTGAAGGTACTTCATACATTGCTGTGTTATTATAACGTGTCAGTGACATTGACAAGCATTTAACTCTGACCAATGACGAATGCTCCCATGCTATTTTTCAGCAGTGAAAGAAATATTCCGCTATTTTAAACAGTGAAAAAAATGAGCATGTACCACATTGGGGTATTTTTTTTAAACACAATTTATGATTGACTGAATGGACAATTAGACTAGAGTGGGGCAGAAATGATTCAGTGTTTTCTTTTCCTCCAGGTAGCCTTTTGTGGTTTAGTTAATGGTAGCACATGCTTAAGGGCTGTGGTTATCGTCAACTACTATAAAGCCTATAGGCGTTATTTTACTCTTGGCTATGTACAGCCTAGGTCCTTTTTCTCCTCTTTGCTCCAGAGTGGAAATGGGAGCCACATTACATGTATGTATGTATGTATGTATGCTCAGATTATCCTCATACATTACATGTATGTATGGTCAGATTACATGTATGTATGCTCAGATTACCATCATCCTTTCGCTCACCTCGTCTTCTTTGCTCTCTCTCTTGACAGGCTAATGGCGGATGGCAGGACGCCACAACTCCCTCGTCAGTGACTTCGCCCACAGAAGGACCTGGAAGCGTCCACTCCGACACATCCAACTGATCCTCCTCATCTGCCATTGTCCCTCCATTAACACACACACACACACACACACGCACACATAAACAAATACACACACACACACATATCAACAAATACACACACACGCCGAAGGCACTGATCAGACACACACGTGCACACAAACAAACACACACTACACCTACTCACAGGCCAGGACAACCCTTACCTTGATTGAGGGGGAAGCCCAGCATTCTGAAAGCAGGACACGGGGAAAGGTTGACACCCCACCCCACCCTACCGCACCATCAGACTTTCAGCCTTTACCACCAGTGACTCTCTCTTTTTCTGCCATCATCCGACTCTGATCTCTCTTCCGCCTCCAGTAGCAGAGAAATTGGCTCTAGCCCCACACACCTCCACCAGTGTATCTGTCCACTGTTACAGCTGTGACATCCGTGTACCGATCTCGCTTCTTCTTTATAAAAAGACTTTGTAAAAAAAAAAAAAAAAAACACCTGAACACTCACAAAAATCAAGTATGTACAGCCCCTTGTCTTTAGATTGGAATGCTTTCACACTACCTCTTAAAAACAACAATACAAAAATGGAACAAAAAAAGGAAAACATAATTTTCTTAAAAAACAGACATTGCTACTTCATCCATAGTCATTTTTGGAAAATATTTTCATCCAACATTTTAGGCCTTCACATGTCTCCCCTTGGCTCTGTTTTCCAGTAGTGACTTTTTGTTTTACCCATTGTGCCAAAGTATTTGATATCTTATAAATATACTCTGAAAAATACAAGAAAAAAATGACATAATTTTTCTATATTAACATATTGTGAAAACACTTTGTAATAGATTCATATTTATGAAAGCAGGGCCCAAGAAGTGACACAAAATTCAACTCAGCCTATTAACGCGATCTAAATCATACCAGACATTTTTAATAGAATAGGGATAACATACACATGATCGAAGAAATATCCACCTTACACAGAATGAAACCTAAGGGTTTTTTAAAGTGATTTTGCGAGCAAGAATTTACAAGCAGTACTGTTCACAGTAAATAACTCGACACATACTACTAATGTTTCAATATGAATTCAATTTAATGTCCCCCATTCCCCAAAAAACAAACAAAAAAGAGAGATCTGTTGCTTAAATACTTAATACTGAAATCTTCAGTTTTTTTTCATAAATTGTTAAATTGTCAATTCTATAGGAATAATATGTCTGTAAATTTATACTGTTATTTTGCAGTGCTTGCAAATTTTGTGCATTACCAAAACAAATAGACAGTGAGAAGATTTTCAGTCTTTTTTAAAAGGGATTATAGTCAAACAATGACAAAGAATTTTCGTATGTCCAAAGTTGGTGGTGCTACGAAGATACAAATATTGGAGCAAAACGGAAATCTATTTTTGTGATTCTTTCACTGAAAATATACCGTTGTGTCTCATGCATTATATAAATGGAGAAGAGATCTCTAGATGCTGTATCCTACACTACAGGTATGGGCTGCTTACATGAAAAAGGAGAGAGGCTTATTGAAGGCTTCCAAGCTAAGACCCATTCCCTATCATAACCCAAGTATGCAATAAAACCCTCCAAACTATGTCCATTACTATGAACGAACAAATATCAAATGTGAAATGATCATTGTTTTTGTTTTTTCTTCATTTGTAGTTTATGTTGATTTTACCACGTACATGGGGTCACATCCTTTGGACTAGTCTACAAGTGAAGCATTATTCATTTGTTACTTACATTTCATTACTTTGATACCAAAAAAAGAAAGGAAAAAAGGACAAAGCAGAAGTGTGAACTCTCCATAGCCAACAGCTTTATAAACACTTTTCATGTTGTGAATCTGTGTATTATCTGTTGTACTGAAGAACATTGCCTCGAAATGTTCTCGTACTTTGTACTCCAAACCAAAAATGCAGTCAGTCAGAATCCAGTGTTTGTTGAGAACGAAAACAAAAAAAAAGTGATGGCACACAACTCCAGAAATTGTTTGGATATATTTTTTATGTCCATGTTGTGAATAACTCTCTTTTTTTAAAAGGCTCATCTTTGTTTTTGGCTTGGTTTCAGAACTACATATATTTTATTTTCATGCTAGCCTATGTGAATTAGCCCCAAGAATGCGCTATGCTGTATATGTAGTTGTGCACCTTTTATTCTTGTTTGCTTTTTTTCTAATAATATGCCAGTATCCATTTTCAGATGATGTCTGATAGAGACAAAAGAACAGAGCTTCTCTTTGTCAGCACGGTCCCTCCACTGTCTCTCGAAGCTTTTTCTCTAAGCAGGCAGTGTCGAGGACCAGCTCTTGAAATGGATATTGCCTTTGTTTAAACGGTGATGTGAAAAGTCAGTGTCAGCAGTGTCATGTGACAGTAGCCTATTTCATTTAGCAAGACCAAATCAACTACAAACTACAAAAAAATACATTATGCAACGACATGAAGTATAATAAATGTCTATTTAAAAACAAACCCATCAATAACAGTAGATCATTACAGCATCCATGACTGACAAGTCCGAAGGAGAAATGAACGAAGAATCTCCAGGTTTTGTCAAAGCTCAGCACGATGCATATTATGGACATTTTTTTAGGGTGGTAATGCTGTCTAAATTTCTCAGAATAGGACACATTTTAGGACATGAAATGATTTGGTAACCCTGAGTCAGGACTGTGTGCCGCAGGCCTATTTAATAGCACAGTGCAGCAACAATACGACATGTGTCCTTCCAAGGAGCCTCGTAACTCCTGGGCCACTGAATGTCGTCTTTAGGATCGCATCACACTGTACTTTGACAAAAAGTCTGTTACACTTTTTTTTTCTCGTGTCTGTGTGTATGACAGGGTGTGAATGAGTGTGTGTGTGTGCGTGTGCGTGTGTGATTGGGTTTCTCATGTCGGATATGCACTTGGTCTTGTGCTCAAATCTACTTTTCACATTGCCTGTCCAGCATCACCGTATTATTGAAAGCTTCATGTAATGATGCTTTTAGTTTTTGCATATGAGCAATTTGTAAAACATCAAATGTTTACTTTGTTGCATGTCCTTTGTTCTTTAATAAAATACTGCAGTGTTTTTGAATGTTTCTTCTTTTTTATATATATATATATGAATATATATGAAAACAAAAATCTGAGAAAAAATAGCAGAGACTTTCTTGCCGGATTTGAACTTTTAAGATCTCTGCCTATGTACAAAAAAGATACACGGAAGCGCAATTATTATCTTTTTGATTCCCATTATTATTATTATCTTTATTTTGTGGGGAAAAAAACAAGGTGTAGGATTTACAGTTTATTAATTTGTACTGGTAATGCATATTCCAAATAAATAGATTCTTTTGTTGCATCACTTTGTCCTCAATGTCACCGCACTACTTTTTTATGTATCTGTTCTGAAATCTACAAAGAAAACTACTCAGAATGAATATCCATAACAAAGAAATGTGCAGAATATCTGACAGCATGACATTTAACAAAGCATAGCAAAACAGTATTTATATGTAAGCATTCTTTTGAAATGCACTGTCCTCATAACATCCTGTTTAAGACAGTTTTCAGAGGAAATGGTGGTGTGGGGGTCACAGAACACTTTATTTTTATACAAGTGAACTTGAACAGCACATTGGCGTGAGTGGTCAGTGAGTTTTTGCCTAACGTGACAGGGCTGACTTGTTTTTGTCACACTGGTCAGGTTGCGTTATGTTTGTTTGACCTTGAGGCATTGGTCAAGGTCAGGAGCCACTGTAGGACACAAGTTCACACCTCGCCTGTGGAGCCTTTCAACGTTTCACTGCCGGCTCCACCGCCATGCGTGAAAGAGGGCAGGAATGGGGGCATGTTCTCACCAAGTTGGAGATTAACATTGGGTTTGAAAGAGGGGAAAGGAGAAAGCGCACACACACACAGAGGCACAGGGTGTACCACACACACACACACACGTCTCTGAGGTGCCATCCCTAATGTGCATGTAAGTGAACACGGAGAGTGTGTGAGTTTATCTCACCCTTCCAAAATAAAAAAGGAGGTGCTGGGGGTCTCATTACACACACACACATACACACACACACCAAAAGCTAAGCTCTGCCTCTCCTTGCCTCATCCGAGCACGCGACAACAAGAGAGGAGACAGGAAGATGATCGAGGCGTCACGCTCAGGATTTGGCTGAGTCTCACACAGAGCAAGACTTTTACTGGGTGGCACTCCGGAGGAGAAACTGTAGGAGTGACAAATGCAAACGAGATCAAGCACAATTACATGGGAATGTCTTCCCCCTTACCTCTTATGTCTCATTTACTTGCCTGTCCTGAGGAGGAGGGGGGGGGGGGGGGGGGGTGGCATGCATGTGTGTGTCCTGGACTTCCTCCAGATGCACTGCTTTTGTCAGGCAATAGTTTGGATTTAATCAGACGTGAGGCAGTACACTGTGACAATTTGGTTTAAATTTCTCAGCTTTTGCCAGCAGGAAGTGCATGGGGGCTGTGATGAGTTTTACATAATTGGAGAATACTTTTCTGATTCACGCTCAATTTTCTCCAATTTGGCGGAAAAACAATAATTTTAAAACAAATCTTCAACAATTTACCAACTTTAATATTTTCCACAAACTATTTGATGTAATCCATTTTCGCCCTTTCTTTCCACCCCATTTCAGTTTTCTCTCTCTCTCTCTCTCTCTCTCTCTCTCTCCCTTTCTCTCTCTTTTCTCACCACATCAGTTAGTGTCTGCAAAAAAATACTAGCCCAAATCATTTCATGCACATTAGGAATGATTACTATGGAGGGAAATGTCACTCTCCGGCAAACACTTTAGCGGCTTTTGACTGGGCGCGAGTGAGTGTATAGTAATTGCCTGGCTATTTAGAGAGGGAACAGTGGGGCATGGCTGCAAACAGCCTATAAGTGCTGCATGGTTTGGTGTGCGGCCGCGTTTGGACAGTAAAGTGCTGTACAGGGTGTCTGAAGCAATGCATTCCTGTCCAGCTTTTTGCAAGCCCAGAAAGAAGGGCCCCTGCCGATAAATGCACTAACATGCACCCTCTAAACACCCCCATTTTCCTTCTGCACACACACACACACACACACACACACACACACCTATGAACTCACACAAATATACACATAAACGCTTACAGTACATAAATGAAAGAACACACACACACAGACACACTCTTAAGCCCTCACCAAACTCAATCCCAACATGGTCCAATCACTTCCAACAACTCGTCTCGGCCTCCGCACTCTCTGCTGTGCCTGTGCACACTGCACTTCATAAATAAATGACCTCTCAGGATAAAGTGCTCGGGCTCTATCTGCACTTTCAGGGGCCTCCCGTGAAAAGGTCAGCAGCCAGGGGACTGGTGTCGGAAAAAACAAATTAGGTGTGGAGGATGAATGCAAAGCCCAGAGATGCTGGTGTTTATTGATGGCCACCATTTAGAGTCCCTGTGTCATCCATTTATCATGCGCGGAGAGCAGAGTGGTTGAGGGTGGTGCTGGTGATGGGGGTGGTGGTGGTGGTGTGTGTGTGTGTGGGGGGGGGGGGTGGTATAGGAAAGCTTTGTTTTTGAAAATGAATTCAGAACGGTCAGCCTTTTCCAAGGCGAAGTGTGACAGCAGAAGTGAGTTCGCGTGCCAGTCAGGATGGTGTAACAGGTAAAGAATGAGGGAGAAAGAGAGAGAAAGAGAGGGGACACAGAGAAAGCCAATGAGAAGCTTAGGGGGGACTTGACATTTCAAAATGGTGCTGCATTTGTCTCCAAAACCATGGTTAGTGGTTTATACAAAAGCACTACACCTTGTGTGTCAGTATAAGAATCTGCTTAAAACAAAACGGCAAAAACATTTAAGATCACACAGTCGATGCACCTTCATTGAAAGCCAAATGTCAGGGCACACACACACTCATACTGATCACTTCAGTGAAACCTTTAGATTTCTCCAGAGTGCATCTTCCCAGCGCAGGCTGGGGTTTGTATTCCTAAATCAAAAATACAGCATGAGGGCTCCCCCCCGTCACTCCCAGAATCATTCATATCATGTCTCAAACCAGTGACCCCTGAATGTATTCTCTGTGTCAGCGCTAGCATAATGCATGCAAACATGTCATATCGATGCCACTGTAGCACACACAGGCTAGCTGCGAGGTCCACGATTGTGTGGCTGCCTCAGGGGAATGGAGTGTGTGTGTGTGTGTGTGTGTTGGGGAGTGGGAGTGGGGGGGGGGGGTGGATGTGCCACACAGGGCTGGGCAAGAGGCTGGCGGCTGCAGGGCAGGATATAATGGACCCCTCTTTTGTTCCAGCCCCAGTGTGCGTGGCCTGATCATCTAGGACAGTGTCTGATAGGGGGGCAATGACGTTGACATTTGCCTCCTGAAGGTCAGAAGAGATGCAAATATTGTCCCACATTTTTTTTTCTTTCTCCTTCTCTCTGTTTCTCTCTCTCTCTCTCTCTCTCTCTCTGCCGCTGTGTGCTGATTGTGAGGGATGTGCTCCAGGCCGTTCTTTTCTTGTGGAGAGACGTGCGAGTCTTTGATGACAACAAAGGCCGTGCACGCACTGATGCTGGCCAAGGTGTTTGCTTGAGGACAAGAAGGTGAAGGAGGTAGAGCAGAAAATAAAGAGGGAGGATGAAAGGGACTCATCTCAACTCGGGGTGACATACACATTTTGGATGACCCCCCCGCCGCACTGTTCCCATCCTCAGCCCCCCTTTCTCTCCCTTTTCCACTGTGTTGGATAATAACCCATGTGTTGCTGTGGGTCCAAGATAAGAGAAATCAACTTTACGGCTGAATTTCGAAGGAGTTCTCGGACTGACTGTGCCACCCACAGATCCATAATGAATTCCTCTGATCCCCCTTCGCTCTCTCTCTCTCTCTCTCTCTCTCTCTCTTCCCCAACAACTTTGCATTAAAGAGACATGTTCCATTGCATTTGGGGAAGATATGTGTCTCAGTGTGTGGTGTGCCTGTGTGTGTGTTTGCCAGTGTGTGTGTCACCGCTGGCTTTCATGCAGCTTAAGGAGCATTTTTTTTTTTTTTTAGAATCAAGGAAACATTGCCAGTAGTTTTGAATGTGGGTGTTCCGTGTTACACTTCCCTGCTTTGTAGAGTTGCCTCAAGGTCTTCTGTGAAAATGAGCCAGATTTCAAATTGATTTTATACATCACAGATATGCCTCATAAGGAAATTCCCAACAGACATCACATCTGCCGCCGAAACCATTATGCTACATCGTTTTCGAAAACAGGAATGTTTCACCAGGATGTCCACAGTGTATGTTAACTGCATTAGAAAGTGCATGAATGCAGTCTAACAGTCATAATTACCATTGTTAAAGAAGGGGGAACATGAGGGCCAGAGAGATGAATTGCCATGGTGGATTGCCAATGGAGATCTCATTAATGTTGAAAGTAACGCTAACACAGGCTTTGTTTCATAAGAGCCCAAACCTACACAAGTCCCACAGAGGTTTGGTCCCACAGCAGAAAGACATAAACAGCATCACAGCACATTACAAAGAGTGCAATTAGTAAAGAAGGAAGACATTCATGTAGCCTGCTTTTAAGTCATTTTAAACATTCCCCCGCAGTCCTTTGATCCATTCCTTTTTTTATGAGCTGTGAGAAGACGACTAACTTCCGGCAACCATCCACTCCAGAGTGTGAAGTTGAGCAGTGGTGCATGGTTGTGTGTGTGTGTGTGCGAGAGAGAGCTTAGACCAATGTTTTTTTGTCCTTCACAAGGAGTCAGAGAAACACTGAGAAAAGATAGAGATAGACAAGTAGATGGATAGAGAAAGAGAGGAGAGATAGAGAGACAGAAATAAAGAGAGAGAGAGAGAGAGAGAGAGAGAGAGAGAGAGAGAGAGAGCAGAGATTGGGAGGTTCATACTGGGAGTGGTCGTGGGCAGCTGTAGCTGATGGTTTGCAGAAGAGAGGCTCAGAAGAAAGCAGGGGAGACATGGCGGGAGGCGGCTGTCACTTTGAGTTTCCCAACCATTCCCTGTGTAATCCCATTCCCTGCCTCATACCCAAGGGGCCTGGGGTCTCTGCAGGCCAATGCAACATGGGAAAATGCCTTTGTTGAAATTGGAAAAATGAATTAGGCTATTTCTGAATCAGATAAGAAGGCATGGGTATTTTATTCTTTTAATGCCAAGATCAGCATTTTATTGTTTTAATGCGAGCATAATTATTTCCTATTATCCTGTATTGCTGTCAAGGGGCTGATAAAAAGGGACATGTATAGACCTTGCCATGGCTATCATTTTAAGCACTTATGTCTCAGCTGTATAGCTATTCTCTGAAGAACACAAATAAATGGGTCTGAAATGCATTCTTATTGTGTAACTGCTGCATGATATAAGCCAGGAACTATCATGAGACCTAGATGTTGTCATTACAAAAGCATGCATAAATTCACAAATTCCTCAAAGACTTGAAACTTTTGTAATTTATTATGATGCATTCCTCAAAGTGTTAGATGTTGCTGACCTCTAGTGGCCAGTTTTAAAGACATCATTATTCTTTACTGTTCGTGGAATCACGCCACAACAAATACAAGTTCATGTAAAAAAATAAAAAAGAATTTAAACATAAATGCATTAGATATTCATACTTTCTGCCATTTCATCTCATCAGAAAGAATGCTATGGGGAATTTAAATAACATGCCAAAAGCCTTTGGGAGAATCCATCACCCATAACATTCATTTGAATATGTTAATTGAGTGTGCCAGTGGCAACTGCAAACGCCTGAGGAGTGTTTTTCCTTTCAGTAACAACACAGAAAGAAGTGCCAGAAGGAGAGGGTGAAAGAACTTTTACGTCTCAGGGCTGACTTGTGTTGCAATGCTTCATGCTGTAAAGAGCTGGCACAGAGGTACTGAATCTGAACGACGTCCAGTAGCCTGCACTGGTGATGCTGTAAGCAGATAGCCTAATGCTTCTGGCGATGACGCTGAGAAAAAAGAGAGAAGAATGTGGGAGACATGAGGGAGAGAAAGAAAGAAAGGAAAGATTGAGAGAAAGAGCGAGGTAGTCTGGAAAAGTTAGGAGCCAGATGAGGCACCAAAATAAAGGGAGAGAGAAAGGGAGTGTAAGTAGGTCAACCAACGACCTGTGCAGAGACGTGGCGGGGAAGCGGTCATTGTTCTTGGTTGTGGCGCACGGCGAGCTGTGCGGCCCAGTAGGACAGGGATTCGAGTGGACAGACCACGAGTGGCGCGAGGCCCCCCTCACGTCAGCACTAAGTTCCTCATCGTCTCCCTTAACGACTCTGACATTATCAGGCCAAACCGCGCAACGTCCGGCCGGATTACTTTCAGCGCTGAGGCGCTCCTCATAATGGACAAAATACAGCCGGGGTGCCGGCAGAACGCCGGGCCCTCGCAGCAGTGGCCGCTCAGCATGACAGTGCAGCCAGTAAAATGGTAGGATTAGACTGCTTACTTGCTGCAGGCTGTCAACTGCCACCCCAAGCCCCCACCTACACCCAAACCCACAGCACATGATGTCAGATAGCCTATGTGGCATCAGTTGGATGCGAACTTCAACCAGCTGCTTGATTGTCGAGCAATAGACGTAGGCTAAGTCTTCATATCCTTCAATTCCATTTTCCCCTCTGCATTTTAGTGATGATTTGGACCCTATTTCATATATATTTTAGCCTACATATCAGCACATTTAAGTTACCCTACTATGCAAATATCAAATAGCCTACATGATGGGCTAATCTGAAAGTGATGCGTCTATTCAGTAGGCCTACTGAACGTGATGAAACGGGTTGCTTATGGAAGGCTACATTTAAAAAACTCACTCAACCAACTCGTGTTTTGTAATAGCCCTAAAGAGCCTATATGACAACACTACAGTTTAAGTATATCAAGGTGTAGGCTACCTAGAAAATATAGCCTACTAGAGGGCCCGCTTGAAAATAAAGGCTACCTCTAGGTCATTCTCATAGACTGTATTCTTAGCACTGGAATAGAATGTAAATTGGAATTCCAGACTAATTTGGTCATAGCCACGCTGCGACTTTCAAATGTGCTAGACGAGGCGAGCCTGGTGTAGCCCCAAATTAAGCAATGTTGCCGGATTGACTGATGTAGTTTAAGGGTCGAAAGTAACGATCTTTTAAATATGTATTCAGATTACAGACATCAAGATGATGTTCTACACCAGCTACATTTCTTGTGTACCGACCCAGAATACCGCTGGAAAACGGCCATATGTATCCTCTCCTTGCTCTTGATTCTGTACTTTTTACTTGGCAGATGGCGTGTAGATGTGCGTAAAATCAAATTACATGTTGTCAAACTGATGTTATTGAATTCCGCTATAGTTCTCAAACATTTGGTGAACTTAATTATATAAATATTTTTTTGTTTGTTTTAGGATGAAGTCTGCTGTGATCAAGATTCGTAAGTATACAAGTTAACTTGTTTCTCTTGGTCTCAGAAGCTTTGACATGGCCTTGTGTTAATGGTGCAATTGGCCTAGTGATTCTGGAGTTGGTTAGGAGGGGGTGTTGTTTTCAGCTGCAGCATAAAGTAGTGTCATTTATTTAGTCAATTAGATAAAGTCGTGCAGTAGCCTAGGCCTAGTGTCACTGATTATTAACGAAGATTAAGGATATGTGAGCTCTCTATGTTATTGATTGGGGACAGGCTGCCATCAATTGTTTCCAGAGCTTGTGTATCATAAAAAGACTAAAAAGATTTTTTTATAATGACCCAAGAGAATGCTAGCAGATTACAGACTAAAAAGTTTTGTGTGTTTTCAAACCATGTAATATAATTTAAGGGAATTGTCATCTTTCTTATGTTCTTGTAGAAAAAAATGTTTCATTGTTACAGAAAAAAACAACGTTGCATTTGTTTTGTTTTGTGCTCAGAGATTTGCTGAAATATCTTTCTTCACAAATTGACACCTTGACCACAGACTGCTTGAACACTGAGCAGTTACTGAAAGAGATCATAGCAAATTGTTCAATTGGAAAACAAGCCAACAAACACAAGCCTAAGGCTTATTCTAGCCAGTCTGAAGATTCAGATGTATCAAATCTCTCTCATGATTCACTATCCTGGCAAGCACACTTTCCCTACAGCTCAGAAGGAGATCAAGTGTTCTTACAGAGCTGTGACCCCACAACTAGTGAGAGTGAAGAGATGAACCTCAAGTCTGGTTTAAGTGTGTCAGACTGTTCCATTTCTACAACCTCGACTATAAAGAATTCTCCATCATCAAGCCTCTGTCCCACAGACAGTGATTTCAGCCTGTCTGATGACATGTCTGAGTCGGAACGAAGCTCACTAACCACAGTCAGTACGATAGCAGCATCTTCAAATCATGGCTTGGAAGTCACTCGAGAGAGACTGTTGTGGAGACGTGCTATATTGCTTGTCCGCATTGTGTTAATGCTGTGTCCACAGAGATTAAGACCGAAACAGGAAATGTCATTTAAAGAATGCAGGGGAGAAGAAAACACTCTCTCACAAAGTTGCCCGGTCACACGTGTGATTTCAGATGACTGCACCGACAAAAGTTTTCATCATAAAATAGCCATGTTTGAGAAATGTGTGAAAACGACCAGATGTTTTAACAAACAGCCAAAAACAATTGTACTTGCACAGTCTCTGCCAGTTGCTCAGGCAGAAAAAGGACTAAAACGAGACAATAAAGAGAGCATAACCCTAGCTATGGCAGGGGACCGGCCACTTGTTGTTGAGTGTGTCGGTAAGGACTCCACAGATGCTCCGGAATGGTCTTTGAAAAACAAAACAGGGAATTTAAATACGATCCTACCACAGACGAGGCCAGGACGAGCTCAGGATTGTCATGACGACGGAACACGTCTGCCTGTGTGCTCTAACCTGGATGAGGCTATTCAATCTCAAATAAAGGGAAGGTTGATAGATCATCATTGGGCACAAACTTCAAATGCACTCATAAGTCAACGGTCCAGTCATGGGGATGGGAGAAAAGACATCCTCACAGTCAGCGCACATTCTGGTGACACTGATCTACATCATGAAAGAAATGACCAGTCACTGTGCTATGTTAAGGAAGGTTCCCTGGCAGCCGATGACCAAAGCCTGAGATTGAAAATGGATAACATAAAAGACTACAGCTCCCATGACTCTCAAAAACCTATTGGTCCAGTAAAAGCTATGGGGTCTGACAGGAATGTGGTTGATGTGATTACCTCTCAGGAAGACATTACTATGGCAGTCAATGACATGCAGAAGTGTCAGGAGAACAAGAGTCCACAACAAATCTCATCAGCAGCAGGAAGAGTGGAGGTGCCCAGTGAAACGGCAAAAGCACAAGATGACCAGACCAACATGAACATCAGGCAGGACAAGGTCGATGGCAGATCGATGACGACGTTGACAAATGCCAGCCATCAACCATCATCTGAAGAATCTGGTGGGATGGAAATGCCTTCGTTGGAAGATGATGGAACTCTGGTTTTCAAAAAAAGCATTAAAAACAAGTTGGAGTTCAGCATCAAACAGAAGATGTTGTATCAACTTTGGGGTCTTCCATTGGTGGTACAGAGGTCTATGGATATCACAATGAGAACATCACCTATGGTGAAAAATTCCAAAGTAGATAAAGTGGAGACCTCAGGCAAAGGTATTAAGGAAGGGACGTCTCGGAAGTGGAATTTTCCAAAAAAGATTGTGAAATCACTAAAAACGTTTGAAATGCCTAAAGCCATAAGCCTTAAACATCTCTCCCTAGGTAATGAAATGAAAACCTTAAAGTCTAAAAGATTCAAGATGCCATATTCTAGTGAAAATAATCAAGACCCAGGCATTCAGAACTGTTTTAAAATATCAGGGTCTGATGACAATGATGGATGTTCTTCTGAAATATGATTTAGACTTATGGAATATTTTTTTCATAAATAAATATTAATCAACTGCCGGTAATTTGACTTAATTTGTCATTTTTGACAAGATTATTGAACAGATGAGTTTTCTATGCAATGAACTTGAAATTCATTAAACTGTGAAATTCATTAGGAAAAAGTGAAATAAGCGTTTCACTTTTAAAATTAATTCGTTTCATTTTGCTTTTCTGAGGGGTTGTGTTTGTTAAGACTTGTAACCAAAGGGAGCTTGATCTGCACCAATGACTGCATCATTGGTTTGTACTAATATTACATTATCCCCATCTAGTGTTCAGTTTTGGGTAGTAGCATTTATTTGTTACAACTGTTATTACACAGAAGGTTTATTACAAAGAACCACACAGACATTTTAATAAGAATTGACAAAATGTGAAATTGCGTAAAGTAACAAAACAAACAACAACAAAACGTGGAATGAAGCCAGCACAACCCTCTCTTTGATCCACCAAGGCCTTAAAGACTCATCTGTAAGGGTGAATGGAAGCTGAAGCAGACTTGATATTTGTCTTAATGCTGCTTGGCATTTTCCCTAGTGAGAGAAATAAGAAGATATATTTCAGAAATAAGTGATGAGCTATGTTGTCACAATGTTGGTACAATGATGCTGCTTAATGCGTTTTTGGCACGTTTTTGCCAACATTAGGCAACAGGTTTTTATTCTGGAGAATTGAATTACATAAATCAGCTGATCATATGTTGCAATGATTGAGTGCTGAGTATTATGCAATTATGGTGTTGACATGAGAACATGCTATCCTAGTCCAATTCCATCTAAATCACAGAATGAAATTCCTACCATTCTTACCACTGCATACAATAACTACTAGTAGTGTAATATGCAGTGAAGAGTCTTTTTTTCAAAGTCTGGCATAGACTTTGCTTGCTCTGTGGCCCTTTAAATATTTTGACCAACAACGTGTAACAAAGACAACTGACTACATTAATCAAGTTTAACTTTCAAAGGCATGACAAATGTCGCTGTCCAGATTTGCCCGCATTTGTACTGTTCAACATTTTCAATGCAACTCCATGTGATATAGGTCAGTAGTGGAGAACAAGATGGGTTATTTCAGAACTCAATGACCATGCCCATGGTCTGTGAGAAGGTTCAGAATTTTTAAAATACTACACATACTTCATACTACAAATACAAATTCATTCCTGCATGATTAAATAGATATACATAGCTGACTAAAATAACCATGACATAATAAATAGTATAAATAAGTGTAAAATAAGAGAGAGTCCCTTACCAGGCTGTCCAGTCGGCTGAGAAGCCCCAGGTCCTCCCATGTTCCCCTGGTGGCCAGATGCACCTCCAATAGTGACCTGCTGCAGGGTTGGCCCACTGCTCATCATAGGACCTGGAGCCACAGACCCCGGAGGTCTGCATTTGGAAAGACTCTTCCCGAAGCCTACTGCTGCTACTAAAGCAGTGGTGTCATTGGGGTTGAAAGAAAGCTTGTTCTGTCGTAGAGCTGAAGGACATAGACAGATAACATAATATAGACCGTTTAAAGAGAGCTTGATTAGCTGTTACACATAGGGCCTCGATTTCCATATTTTTTTATATTCAAAATATTCCATAAATTATATGTTTAATCTGCCTTGTGATTCACTACTAGTTAATTACACTATAACATTGAATTCACATAATTATGAAGAGGAGTACCTGCACTTTCAGATTCCCGATCTTCTCTTGGATTGTTCAACTTCTCCAGCAAGTTTGAACAAAGTTTGTTCAGAGCCTGAATCTGTTTCTGATTTAAGTAAAATTGCAGATTTGGTTAGATTAAACTACTTCTCAAATAGGTCATCTGCCTATTAGGAAAATAATGTCACCTTCCAGACAATTAGCTATGCTTAGCTGCTCTTTCACAATGAAACAGCAAGGTCATTATTTCCTGGTTACCTGTGCAGCATCTGGTCCGATTCTGGCGGCCTCAGCGTTGAGCTGTTTCTCCTGCTCTTCCACATCAGGGTCTGGTTTGGTTCTCAGATGGTCTGGCACAATCTCATGGCTAAACACTGGCACACGCTGCTCTGTCAGTTTCTGAAGTGAGAAGAGACATTATATGTGAGATTTAATTTGAGCAGCAGAGAGAGTATGGGAGAAAAAGTAATCATGAAAGAATAGGTTATAAAACCTATGGCAAAAAAATATATAAAATCCCTTTCTAAATCATGCGGAGAAATTACTTACAGTGAGGTCTTCATCTCGATCCGGAGACAATAGAAGGGGGATAATAACCTGATTCCGAAACGATGGGGTTTTGTCACTTTTCAAGAGCTTATTGATGGTGTTGAGCTGACCAGACAAGAGGGCAAAATTGTCCAGCACAGAGGGCCTTGAAAAATTAACACAATAAAAAAAGGTTAAACAACAAACAATTACATCACTGCCTTATTCATTACAGTTCAAATGGCCAACCTCTCCACCTCTGGCCCAATGGTCTTTATCAAGGTTTACCCATTGGCAGCACAATGATTTTTCCAATTAAATGTATTACTGTATATACTTATGTAAAGCACGCAATCTCAGCATATCATATTTTAATCTTTGTAACTTTTTGGTCTCCCCAGATGTCACTTCCAATCCATGTAACTTCATATTTTCCTTACAGAGGTGACTTTCCTACCACCAGATGAAACCCACCCATTCATCCAAACAAATACGTTGCCTGACATTACAGGGATATCTTTAGGTCTCATATTTACTGATAATTACCATGTCAGTCGATCATATTCGTTCTCCAACTTATAAATGAAACTCTGCAGGGAGTTTTTCACATGAGCAACTCTGCTGATCAGCGATTCAACGGTGGCTTCAAGCTGCTTTTCTTCTCGTTGCTAAAATAAGGTTTCGGATCATAGAACATATACGAATGAATGGCCGTCATATTTTTATTTGGTACACCATACAATGAATATGATTAAAACTATACAAACATATAGATCATTATGATTGTTATGGCTAGTATTGAAGCTGCTTATCTGTGCCAATAAATAAATACACTGACGTCGCCGTCGTCGTCGTAGAAGAGTTGAATACCAGAAAGCTTTTGATTAGCTCATGTATAGAACTATCTTTTAAAAGAAATAACTTATTGAAGACACCCATACCTGCATTTCTAAACGTTCTTTAAGTAAAGTTTGCTAGTCCTTAGTTTAAAAAGACCATTCTTCTTCTTGAGGTAAGTGCTGCTAACCAAAGCGGATGTAAACAATAGTTGTAACAGAAATGGGATCCGTCTAGGAAACGTTATTTCACTTGTTATGTTCCACTACAATCGTATCGTTAAAAAAAGGCAGGACAGGATAAAGATTGAAAATGATGTCTGAGATTTCCACTTTATTTGGGTTGCATATATAGGTTGCCAGTTATCCAACCCATGCTTCCTCATGATCAAACTATAAGAAACAACTTCAGCTACTCCAGCTAGGTTACACATTTAGCCATTCCCGAAAATGATTAAATAGACCTAATGCAACCCGCCTAATAAATGAATCCCTTTGTCAGCAAATAAGTGGTTGTCTCAAAACTTTTTACAATAGACAAGACAAAGAAAGCTATATCAGGCCAAGGTATTAAAGTAAAAAAAAAACAAGTAGTATAAAGTACCCTATCCTAGGAGTTCAAGTCACCTAGTATAGCCTACTACTCAAGGAGAAGTCTGAAAGTGTAGGATAACTAATATTTTCTGTACTTAAGTACGAGACGTACTCTATTATAAAATGAAGATAAACTAAAAACATGTATGAAAAATAACTCTGCGTGTGAAGAAATGTTTGACCAATGACAAGTTGGCTTTCCCAAAAACCTGGTTTGCCATCACTCAGTTGGCCAGTAAATTCAATTTCATCTCCATGAAAGTATGGAGTTAACTCAGGAAGTAAAAACTGACTAATTTTAGATAGCCCCAAAACAAAAGCACTGTAGCTAAATGTATTTAACTTACCATTCATACGTAAATATTTCGTTGAAAAGAGCAACATGTTCAAGGTTGCTAATCTCCTGGACACTAAGGAGTTTAAACTACTTTGGCATAATTCATAAGCACATAAAAGAAGTAACTAAATAATTTCAACACATGGCCAAACCTTAAGTCAAAAGTGACCTTAAATAGGTTTCTCTCAAACATGATAAACCATTACAACATGCATTCACCAGACTTCCCAAAATCACCAAAAAGTCCAGTGGCCTAGGTACTAGGCTTGAATGCAACAGCCATGGTCCTCACAAAAAAAAACAACAACAAAAAGAACAGTTATCCCACCTTTCTGGTCAATACACTGGTTTAACATTATAAACCACTTTAAAATGCTGCTCAAGACATAGTGGTAAACACAGATCTCTTACTATTTTTATGATTACAAAACTGTTCTCTGATGTTTTTGGTGTATATGTCTGCTTTTAAAACTCATCTTACAGTGCATGTTTTCTGCTTAACCCTTTAAATGACCACTTGACAACTTATATAGATTTGACCTCTAACAAATTTTCTTTGAAACATCATTTCCACCCATCATTATCAATTCAACCATACAGACATGGCACACTTGGGCAGCAAACACATTGTAAAATGCTTGTGAGTATACACAATTTAAAAATATTGAAGTTAAATCAAAACCCATCTCAACTGTTAAAATCTTCAGTAAAAAATTACACTAAAGAATCTATGCCAAAGTCAGTGTTTTGCCATAAAATTATCATTAACTTAAATACCCTACACTGTAGCGTAAAGAACATTGAACTATTATCTGATATGAAATGTCCCAAATAAACCTCACCTTTCCACCACATAAACCCACTCACTCAATACAAAGCAATGAATAAGATACCCATGTTCTGCCTAGTTTGATTCAATGCCTTGAACTCCAATGTTGCTTTGTTAACAGGCTAATAAACCCCCTGTTGTAGTAGCACTGTATAATGTTGTACTCCGTCTCATTTGACGTATGCACACTTCCGGGTCATCGTGCAGCTTACCAAAACAACACATTTTTGAGGACTGCAAGCGAAACCTTAGTCAAATCGATATAATAGGGGTGTCTGTCAGCAGATATTTGCGGAGATCGTCTGCTCGCACAACCGATTTGCCAGTAATGCAAAAATACACCACGACATGGCTGAAAGACAGGACAATGAGGTAAGTTAAGTTAATTTTCAACTTGTTGGCTAGCTGTCTATGTTAACTTCAAGCCACCACCACACCACCATAACGTTACCACACCATGCCATTCTGTCCTAATAGCAACAGCCTGCATGGTTGTTTATAGTAATCGCCTAACCAGATATATTGGACATAACTACAGTAACCGTTTCCCAAAATCACTAATTCCGCTGTGTTGCAATTTCAGTTGCAATGCAGTTTCTTGAACATTTTATGTATGACACAGATCTGCAGATCTTAATAAACCTTAATCGCACGTTGTGACATAATTCAACACTAACATTTGTGGTTACAAGTGGAACTTTATGGAAACGGTGTTATTTTATGCACGGGGCGAAGAGAGGTAAGGCTGCCAGATAGACATGTTTGTCTGCATCTGTCTGTTGTTTACCAACCACTCCCTCTGTTTGGAAATTGTCCCTATCTGAACGCCTATACCGCTGCTGGACAATGTTATTGTGCTCATAGTCAAATGTCACAAATGAAGTAATTTGATACTGAGAAACTCGAAGTCACGACAGTGCTGTCTCGTGTTAAAACTTGGCTGCCTGTCAAAACACGGTGCCTCGAAACGTCCTGTTCGCCAAACACACATTTATCTTGTTTTCCGGAGGAAGACATAACGCCAGTGTCTGTGACTGTGGCTGTGGATTTAACCCATTGAATGGTGTATTCCCTTAGAGTAGAGCAGGGCCAGGAAGCTATTTTTGTACTCGAAGAAAAACAACAGTTCATGTGGCAAATCACGGGAGGAGTCACAGATAGTCGGTTGCCTATCATTGATACACCTTAGGTTTTTGCTTGCTAAAGTTACTAGCATATTTGAAATACAATACACTAAAGCTTACATAGATACATGTGTAAAATGTCTATTTTGGCTAATTTTTTTCTACTATACTTTAACGGTAGCTACACTGTTAAAGCTCAACTGTTTTGCACATTTTTGTGTCTGTATATTCTGGCCTTTAGGTAGAGGAGGCAGACCAGGTTTTCCTGCTTATGAAGGAAGAGTACCGCATCTCCCGCAATGTCCGTCTTGCCTGGTTCTTAAGCAAACTGAATCAGGTCATTCAGCCCTCCCCCAAGACTGAGTTGGTGAGTTTGGCCACGCTGTTCATTTGCCCTCACCACACTAAACTGTGCTATGTGTGCTTACTGATGTCATTCTGCTGCTCTTCTAGGAGAAGTCAGAGAATGAGCTTGATGTTCTGAGCATCCTGCCCAAAGGATGGCAGCCGGAGTTCTCTCTCTCTACCCAGCCCTACCAGCTGGTGCCGGCCTCGCGCGTCCACTTCCTGGCACGACGTTACCGCTTCATCATCGAGCTGGACCTAAGCCCCTCCACTGGGATTGTGGTAAGAGAGCTGGTGTCCTGTTACGATATTGGTTCTTTACAGTATAGAAGGTAGCCTGTACCCATTTTCAGTTTGAACACTCTAATCTGTAATGTAGCCTAACATGGCTATTATGGCTTATTAAAAAGCATGCTAGCTTCAGTTCAAGGAATCAATAAGGCTGCAAGCATACACAGACATTTCTACAGGTACTTCACTTTTGAGTTTGTGGGATACTTTGTCACTCTTTGTCAGTGTTTTGTAAGCACAGACTA
The DNA here is from genome assembly GCA_017657215.1 of Limnothrissa miodon. NCBI lineage: Eukaryota > Metazoa > Chordata > Actinopteri > Clupeiformes > Clupeidae > Limnothrissa > Limnothrissa miodon. The sequence goes on along the minus strand of JAGFZM010001792.1, from coordinate 50,602 downwards.
TAGCAGATGTGGTTACGGCAGCTTGAATATTGTCTAAAGACGCCTAGTCATCCTAGTTTGTCGTTGGTGTGTGATTATATTTGTGAAATGGAGGGCCTGCCTTATAGAATTTCAGTACTCAGTCATTTGCTAAAATTCACACCGGAGTATGACAAATCTAAATGTGTTAGTAGCTGCTTACTGACCTTTACCCTTCCATGGAACTCCACTTCCCCTGAAGGGACCTGTAGCTGGTGTATGGCACTCTTTTGATTGCCATTTCTTTCCCCTGATAGCTGTTTTGTACCTATAATGTCTAGGATGACTGCACAGGTGAGATGATTTTTGATGAGGTGTTCCACGCCCTGTCCCGATGTCTGGCTGGGCTGGCCCGACCCTTTAAAGTGCCAGGTACTGACCTGCTCTTCAAGCCCAAGGTGTTCATCACCATCCTGGCATACTCCTCCATCATTGGGCTTAGCACACACCAGGTAATTGAACACCTTTTAAATATATCACCTGTTGGGGGAGCTGTGGCACTAGTTGAGATCGTTGTCTGTAGCACATTCAGAGCCCATAGTTCACAGGGGACCTGGGGTTTGAATCTGACGCGTGGTCACTTCCCAATCCTGCCTTCCCAAAATTAGAAGAACATGAAAACAGCATAATAGGTTACTTTTCAATGCTTATTACAGCCAGTTGCTACCGTGAGTGGAATGGCAGATGTAAAAGACAGTGTTCTACTTGGTCTCAGGTGTTGGTGCAGGGCTGCCAGTTGGATGGGACAGACCTGGATAAGTTCCTTCAGCAGATCTACCAGCAGCTGCGGGCAGTTGAGAACAACATCGCCGAGGTGCTTCAGCAGCAGAATGATCAGGCCAGGGGACAGGTCAGACCTCTTGGTTCCCACTCTTACAGTGCATCTTCACCACTAATGAAATGGAGTCAGTGGTGAATCACAGAGGTGTCATAAAGGAATTTAACACAGAATGTGGCAGCTCTCTGAACTGTGTGTTTGTGTGTGTTTGTGTTTGTGTGTGTGTGTGTGTGTGTGTGGTGTGTGTGTGTGTGTGGTGTGTGTGCCCGTGTGCATCAGCAGTGTGATGGAGGCTCCATCTGTCATGGCCTGGCCAGCAGTGACGGCATGGAAGAAGAGCCTCCGAGGAAGCTGGGTGTCTCTATGGTGACAGCGGATGTTGGTCTTGTCAGCATGGTGCGGCAGGGCATCCTTGCTCTCCAGCTCCTGCCCCCAAACTCCAGCGCAGGTGTGCAACCTACACACACACACACTCTAAGTTAAAGCGTATCCTATGCAAGTTTTGTTACCAAAATACTATGTACCACTTCAAATCCAGCACCAACATCAGTGGTAGTAACTACACCGAATGTCATGGATTTTGATGACTCATTTTGACGCCAGCTGTTTTTTATGCGCTGTGCTGTGCCAAAATTGTCAGATACATCACATGTAGGTGGCAGCAACTTGCTGCCCCATCTCCTCTCCAGGTCTAATGCCAGACTCTAACATGTCTATAAGCAGGAGGAACACGTTTTGTTTCTAGTCTTCCCTACCATTTGACAGCCAATCCAGGCACGCTGTTCATACAGGTGTTTCTCTCTGGCAGGTATAATTATCATCACCGACGGAGTCACCAGTGTGCCAGACGTGGCTGTGTGTGAAACGCTGCTGAACCAGCTGAGGAGTGGCACTATTGCCTGCTCATTCGTCCAGGTGGGAAGAGAATCACAAGGATGCGTTGGAGAGACTGGGACACTTAGTTTGGGAAATTTTAACCTGTCCCAAAAGCTTGGAATGACTATTTAAGCTCAATGTCATTGCAATATATATATATACACACATACATTATATGTACAGAATATTTGAAACAAACAAATTTGAAACAGACATGTGTGTGTCTGTGTCTGTGTGTGTGTCTGTCTGATTGGCCGGCTGTCAGGTGGGCGGGGCGTATTCGTACGACTGCAGCTTCGGCTACATCCCCAACGTGGAGCTGATGAAGTTCATCTCGCTGGCCACGTTCGGCTCCTACCTGTCCACCTGCCCCGAGCTGGAGAGTGGCGGCCTGGAGATGAACGCCTACCACAAGGCCTTCCTCACCTACTCCTTCCTCAAGACCAGCGAGTCGCTCAACCCCGAGTACTACTGCTGTAAGACCACAGGCCCTCTCGCCGACACTGACGAACGTGGGCTATTATAGGCACAAAGCACCGTTGTGCACGGCCTGGGCTAATGCATGCTCATATGTGTGTACACTTGCATAACCTCACAACACTATGCTTAATGGTCTTAATAATAGAGAATCATGTGTAAAGCCCATGACCCAAGCTGGGCTTTTTCCGAAGCCTGATAAACTAGTGAGAGAAGTGGCTGTGTCTTCCCCTGCTATCAATCCTGGCGCGCAGCTCCGACTCGGCCGCTGCTCACAGGCAACACAATAATCAATGGAGGAGGACGGGGAGCAGCAGACTGCTATTTCTCAGTGTCTGCTCCGACTGTCTTTCTCAGACTAGCCGCGGTGCCTGGGAAATGGCAAGAATGCTGTTGATTTTTATCGGTAGGTGGAGAGGGGCAGTGGGGGTAACATGGCAGACAAAGCCCTGCAGTACCCTCACCCCCCCCCCCGAGCACCTGTGTTCTTCTCCTGCCACTGTTATTTTTATCATTCACATAAAGCAATCGCAGACTTGGGAGACTGAGACCTTTGGAGGTCCCTGTGGTGCTTAGCTGAGTCCATTGACACTGGGAATATTACTGCATGTGACCTTAGGCGAGCAGCCAGGCTAAGAATAAGAATACTGAAATCTGAAAATCTCGTCTCAACTAAGATTTTGCATCAAGTGGAACCAATATAGTGTTCTTCAGAGCACAATAAGAGGAACAGGGCGGAAAAAATGGGTGTGTGGTTAAAAAGCTCTTTTTAGCACTTTCATATCCTTGTGTGAATTTATTCGCCCACAGCTGCATTGTAATGTGAGTCTAATGTTGAACACTGACATGCAACAACTACACTTATGTTAAATGTTTGATTGGGCTAATTGCACATGTAGTACAACATCATTTTTATATTTCCGAACAGATGTCTGGTGATTGGAGGATAATTGATGTAATTTGCATCTGTTTTTGTATTTTGCGTGTGTGTGTGTGTGTGTGTGTGTGTGTGTGTGTACGCGGTTGCAGTTGCTCAGCATAAGCTCTTTAATGAACACCTGGTGTCGACCAGTGGGAATCCTGCGCTCATGATGCGTAGGAAGAAGCACACAGAGAAGGAAGTGCACGCCGACCTGGTCAGCGTGGTGTCCGTGCGACTCCGAGAGGGCTACACCATACGCGAGATCAATCTCACTAAAGGTAAACACATACACACACACTTATATGCACTCAAAAGTCATATTAAATGTACAAAAACAATCAAAGATGATTTATGTTGTCATTAAAAAAAGCTCGCAACCCCAGTTATACTCTTTTTCCTAATTTCCCGAATACCCTAAATCCCGAATAAGAATTTGCTCTTGAATGTCCACACGGTCCCCAGGCCACTGTCGGACTCTTAGTTATTCCCTGTCTGTGATGGCCTGTAGGGGGCACCCAGCTGGAGGTGAAGCTGGTGTTGCTATGGAAACACAACATGCGGATCGAGTACCTGGCGGTGGCTTCCTGGCCCCTGGAGCCGGCCAAGCGCACCACCTGGGTGGAGGTGTCCATGGAGGGCAGCTACGACATCCTGCACGACATCAGCTGCACCATGAAGAAGCCAATCACCAGTCCTTTTCGCACATCCGTCATCCGGCGCTTCTGGAACACTCTACAGAGGTGGGGCTTCTTTAGACTTATTTAGTCTCCTGTGAATTTGTGATTCATTTAGTTTATTCATTTAGTTTAGTTTATTATTTTTGAGTAAGACATGCAGCACCTAATCGCATGGCTTGTGTTGTGACTCTTGTGTAGCATCAATCAGACGGATCAGATGCTGGTCCACTTGCAGTCTTTCAACTCCATCCCGGAGCACTACACCATCCCGGAGAGCACCAAGAACGGAGTACCACTCTTCTACATTCCCCCTGGGTCCTCCACCCCTGTGAGTGATGTTCTTTCTCTCTCCACACATATCACAAGCACATCACACAGCTGAAGGGAATATTCCTTGGTCAAGTCTGTGTTTCAAGAGAGGGCTTATTGATCAGTGTCAAACTGTGAGTCTTGTTTGTAAGAGATATTTCTCAAACAGGCACAATTATGCCTGTGTGGTCATGCAAAACCTCACCTAATTCACATGAGGCTAGGCAGAAATGACTTTCCATTCCATAATTAAGGCTGATGTTTTACACACACACACACACACACACACATACACACACACACACACCCCACAGGTCCTGTCGCTGCAGCACAGTGGCTCCAAAGACTCCAGCCAGTCCCAGTTTGCCTCCTACTGGAAGCCCATCCTGTCCATGGACGCCAACTTCTGGCAGCGGTGGCTGCACATGCACCGCATCGCCATCATCCTGGAGCACGACACGTGAGACCCCTGATGCACTCCATACACACACACACAAACACAAACACGCTCATTGATCTGTAATGGCCACACTTAATGGCGCCCTTCAAACGCTGACTATGAGAGTGTTGGTATGTTTCCACTTGCAAACACTGTGTGCTCTTATTCATTATTACACTGATGTAGTAATAATGTAGTTTCACATGACTCATAAATATGTCAGGCTTTGGTAGTATTGGCAATTGCAGTATATTTACTGATCATTAGATACTGCAGTTACTTTCTGAATTCAGCAGTCTTAAGGAATAGTAAATAAATATAACACAACACAATAGTAAATAAATATAACACAAATACAAATAACACTTCCTCAAGTACAGAATACAGATGGCACATACACCAGGGAAATACCGATGAGAATGACAAACTATAAAAACAATAAAATATAAGAGGTAAAATAGGATAAAATATAAATCCATACAACAAATGATGGTGGCTTACTGATGATATTTAGCTCTACGTGTGTGTGTGTCTGTGTGTGTGTGTGTGTGTGTGTGTGTGTGTGTGTGTAGGCCTGTACCGAAGCACGTGCACAACGCGGGCAGCAACGGTCGCTTCAGCACCATCCAGTGCCGTATCTCCCACTCTGAGCTCACGTCCCTTCTGCGCGACTGGAGCAGCTTTGTGCTGGTGGAGGGCTATTCTTATGTCAAGCTCATCTACAGGTACAGGTGTCTCATGGGAAATACTCAGAGAACACGGGCACATGTGTTAAGGGAGTACATGAGTGTTTTTTTACCCTTTGGTTGTCATCTACTGTTATATTTTTAATACATCACAATGATGCCACACTGAAACACACACACACACACACACACACACACACACACTGCACTGATCTATGCATTGTTGGCTCCACAGTGCTCCAGACCAGCCCCCCACTTCCTTCTACCTGGTGCGTCTGATCTCCAAAGCCCCGTGCATGGTGCTGCGGCTGGGCTTCCCCATCGGAACCCTGGCCCACACCAGGAACAAGGTGAGAGCTCACTCCCAGATGAGCTGAATGAGTATTAGTCAGAAGGCAATACCTAACCTGAGGCATGTGCTTAGATATCGCATCAATCTGTACCACTGTGCTTGAAAGCAACACGTATCCATCCACAGTAACAATAACCCAAGTAACACAGATAAAACATCTAGTGTATTGGTGGAATATATAGAAGAAATATTTAAAATCCAGATATCCTGATATATTTCATCCAGTTGCATTCCATTTCATGTACTGTGTATTTATCAGACCCTTTTGTGGAGGAAATGGAAGAGGATTTACTATTGAGCTGCATAGATAAGATGTTAAGAGCTGTAATGGACTTGTGTGCATAAGCAGCTAGCATAGTAGTAGCGGGTGCAGGGGGCAAGAGGCCCGGTAGCACAGGGGTAGGTGTAACAACAGAATGGGCTCTCTGGGGAGCCCCTTGCATAACACTAAATTCCACAACACATGCATGTTCCTCTTAATGAACTTCCCCTGGGAAGCTGCCTCACGTCGGCTGTTTCTGCCGGTGTCACAGATAGTGGACGAACTGCGGGAGCAGATCCTGAGGTTGCGTTTCCCCCACCGCGTCATGAACAAGGAGGCCACGCCCAAGACCAAGAGGAAAGTCCTGGGGGGCAACAACACCTCACCCTCCAAATCGCCGCCGCTCCCAGCCCCCAAGCCCGCCATGTCAGACAGGCCCTGTGTGGTGCTGCTCCACAAACCCCTCGAAAAGCTGCTTATCAGGTGATTGGCCGGTTACCACACTCCTACTGCTGTGTACTACTTCCTTTTTAACAGTAGATGGGATTTTTATTAAGCACATGTCTGGGTTTTGTGCAATAATAGAATACTCAGTTTAACCTTGGTTAAGAGCCAGGACAGAGAGCTAAATTAATGGCTGTATTGTTGCTGATAACCTTAACTACCTGAAATGTATTAATTGACGCGTAGGATCTCTCACATTCAGATGTACTCAAGGCTTTGAAGCAAGGTCATGGTCTGTCCTTGTAATGTGCTGTTGAACGGACTCCTGCAGGTACGAGAAGCTCCCGCTGGACTTCCGCACGCCCTTCATCCTCAACATGGAGCCCTTTGCCCAGCCGGCCAACATGGCCGTCCCCCTGAGCTCGGCGGCCGGCCGCACTGCCTCGTCCACGCTGGCCTCGCTCTCGCGCTACTTCCTGCACCAGCGCTGGGTGTGGACGGTGCAGAACGGCCTGGGCCCCGCCGTCTCCCTGCAGGCCGTGGCACACATCCTCTCCATGCTGGCCGAGTGAGTACAGTGCTCTCTGGGTTTGCTTACTGGTGGCGTCTCGCATCATGGGTGTGCCAGTCACTAGGGTGATGGGAGGGTGGTGGGTAGGTAGGTGGCTGGTTAGAGTTGCTGTTCCCAGAATGGTTTCTTCGTTAATACACAGGAATCTCAGAATTCTCAGTTTTGCAGCTTATTTGCCTTAAAAGTGTTATTGCTGGTATATGAAACAAATGATTAAAAAGCAAGTTTACTGCTACAAGTGATTGCATCCCATCAAATGTCATTCAGATGATAAACTGAATCAGTGATTTTGGCAGGTGTTTGTGTATGTTAATTACATGCACTTATCTTAATGGTTTTAAATCAGGGAACCCAGTGTTCTTGTGTATGCATCATCAGTTTTAACTGCTGAACGCCTGGATTGGCTCATTCAGTAAGCAATCATAGGAAGCAAATTATTACACTTAATTACACTTTTCAGACACTTCTCTCCCTGACCATCAGAATGAGTGTTTTTTTTTAATATAAAATCTGATATCTTTATCAAATGACAAAGGGAATCAAATGGTCATTGAACACTACACTCAAGTCATACAAATAATACATTTGAACAAAATGCAAGTATTCTGAAATAAACTGACAAGGTCAGAAATGCAGCCGCTTCACTTGGGGGAAAAAAAAAACAGAAAGGACAAAGGATCCACCATGAGCCCAGACAAGCACACACACTTAGACTGGCTAATTAGTCAGGTGTGTATGAGAAAAGGGAAAGTCTTCATTGCGTCTCACTCAGGGGGTTGATGCACAGGGTAGAATTTTGGTTGACACTGCTGTCAAAAGCCGTCTGGTGTTGGTGAAACAGTGACTTTGGCAGTGGTTGGTGTGTGTTAATTACATGCGCTGTCTTAACACTGTTTTAAACCAGTGAACCCAAGCAGTGGTGTACAGAAATGTTCCTGTGTACGCATCATCAGTATTTCATTACTGTTGAACGCCTGGATAGGTTCATTCAGTAAGAAGTCACAGTAGGCTGATTATTACACTTAATAGTTCAGTGCTTTTGAATAGGTAGAAAGAGGATATGATTAACCGTGACCCCTTTCCTTAACAGAACACTCTTTTAATATAATACCTGCAAAATTACCATGTTGTTAACATCTTGTTAGATTTTCATATGCTATGCAATTGGGGCAAAACAAATGATGCCATCTTCTGACATCCAGCAGTTTGTTTGTGAGTGAGTGAGTGTGTGTGTGTGTGTCAGATTTCAGTTAATGAACCCTTCAGGGGAGATTTGAACATTGTAATAACATCCAACAGAAGAATGCATCCATCACTGACACTGCTCATTCAGTTCATTCGGCATTCTCTTTTAAACCTTTTGATTTTCTTTAGGAAAAAAAGGAAAATGTACAATTAACTTAACACCCACACAAAAAAAATCTGCCTACGGGTAGAGATCTTAATTCTTCTTAATTACTTAAGTTCTGAAGTCGAAGCTAGAGTGTGTTTAAAATCAAACTTCCTCCGGCATTCGTTCATATCTGCATACTCTTGACGCCTTCAGTCGCGCCATTTTCCTGTGATGTGAATTTTAAAAGGCCAAACTGTAATTGTGTTCAGGATCCGCATCTCTGAGGGCTTCCACTACGCCGCCAGCGGGGAGGGCATTGTCAACATGGTGACGGAGCTCCCGATGAAGGTGAGTGGCCCTGCGGGGCACCCGCTTGCGACCATAGCTGGCCTTTAAAGCAAAGGAAGAACGCGGAAACGCGGGCTAATAACATGCAGATAGGGCACAAATCACGCCAAGCACTCCGTGGGGGGGTCATTACCTTCTGTGCGTCGCTCTAAGCTGTAGACTGGCCACAAATCTCAGCCTTTAACACGCTAACTTCACTGGCACAGACCAAGTGGCAGCACGTTTATGTCTGTGGTTAGGGCAGGAATTCATTTATTTTTGCCATACGTATTTGTCCAACCTGCTTCCTGTTGTTATTCTTTATCAATAACTTACTGATTCCCTAGCTTAGGTTTTTAATGATTGACACATGAAACTTGAAACACATGTGGCCTTTCATCTTGGTTCTACTTAATACCTGGGTCTCAGTTCCCACACCAGTGGCCATTGCGGCAAGATGATCACCAAGAGTAGTGCCATCGCTGGTGTTTTCATCAGCACACAGAAATGTTTTGGTTTGGCACGGGCGCTGAAAGCCGGCAGGGAGAGATAAAAAGTCTCCTAGTGTCCCTAATGAGTGTTTGCCAGTGACTTGTTGGTGCTAATCGCATGCACCGCATTAACACTGTTTGTGACTAATGATGCCGAGCCGCAGCTTGCAAAAAGTTTCCTAGTGTGGGTATCATCAGTCTTTCCCTGTTGCTAAGAGCTGTTTGCTGAGAGCTGTCCAGTGTTAATGCAGTGTGTGTGTGTGTGTGTGTGTGTGTGTGTGTTACCATGTTACTGCAGGGCCAGCCCGTTGCCATGGAGGAGGAGAGTCACACCTGCATAGTGCAATACATCCTTTTCCCCCCTCATTCCACATCTACCAAGGACAGGTGAATCAGTCTGAATTGTAATATGTGTGGTGATTGAACCACATAGAGAAATGCTCTCTTTCTTTCTCCTCTCTCTCTCTCTCTCTCTCTCTATTCCACCCTCTCTCCTGCCATTTGACCTATCCAGCACTCACACAAACACACACACAAACACACATACAAGCAGACTTGTCAGCCTAAACACAAATAACCTTGTTAACACAAAAATGAACAAGTTAAATCTATACAGTTCAACACAGAACAACTTAAATCTATACATTGTATAGTTGTTTTTTTTTAGCCTTCCTTTTTTCCAGCCTAGGCTGTGTCTTTCTACTTGCTCTGACTATCTCTGACTATCCCCCCCAAGCTTCTCCACTGATGACGATAATGACACTGAGGTGGAGGCCATCGACGTGGACACAGAGCTGAACCTGGTGACGGAGTGCTGGGTGGAGCCTCAGAGTGGGACGGTGCTAAGTACCCTGGAGCAACAGCGCCACCTACTGGGTCTCACCTACCAGGAGATCCCACAGGCAGTTAGTAGTGATGGAGTTTTTTTTAACAGACATAAAGTTGTATTCAATTTATATTAAATTAAGTTATATTTATATTGTGCCATGGGCAAGGAAAATTTCCCTTGTGGTTGTATTCAAGGAAGAGACTTTGGTCAGATCCATAGCTCAAGGGGCCAACTGCCAGGGCTCAGAGTACAGTCAGTAGTTCCATGAGTGATGGACTGTAGTTCGCCCATGGTTTTGGCTGAGCTTAATAATCATTTTAAAATATTATAAATATAACAACATTATGTGACATGTGTAGTCAAGCCATTGGTTGAAGTCAGGGAGTGTGACTGGTCATTGGAGTAATACACATATTTGTATGCTGATGTTATGATGGTGATATAATAAATGTCATTTAATGAAATCTTGTGGTAATGCTAACAGAGTTAGTAATAGTTAGCAATAGTTAATTACGCTGCATGCACCATTGCACTTACTGCATGAGAAGCTGATTTGGTAAGGTTATTTACAAACCAGCCTGTTGGATTTTTTTTGTCACTTTTTGGTAATTAGAAGTTGCAAATGAGTGTGCCTCTCTGTCCTCCTCGCCAGATATTTCCCCGAGACGTGACATGCTTGTCCACCATGATGACCTTTGAGTACCTGAGCCAGTTGTGCCAGAATAAGGTGCAGGTTTACCCCTTCTGTGCCGCCAAGGACCCTGCTGGTGAGGACAAATACAGTCAAGCACCTGAAGCCATCTCTAGTATAGGCTGCCTGTTATGCTACTGGTGATGAATTGTTATACATTTATTATGTTATAATTATGACTATTTGTCATGAACATACTCACCATGTTATAGTTGACTTTTGCATTTTTAAAGTGGTTTGAGAGATTGAAGTTGTTGTATTTAACTAGTCCAAGTGTACAGGTGACATCTCTTTATCAATGAAGCTGGTCTGCTCTGACAATTTGGTCCTTTGCTGTTGTTTGTGTTTCAAAGTGGACGATGTTTCTGCCAATAATGAGAGCATCCAGACGGTGCCGTTTCAGTTCGACTTGATGAAGCTTCTACCTAAGTGCCAACAGATTGAGATCTTCTTCCTTACTCTCAGCAGAGGTAAAGAAGATGTCATCACCATTTGTAACATATTATACAATAGTTTAACATAATTGCGTTCTTGGTGAACACACATACACACACACACACACACACACACGCACACACACATTAAAAACAGAGAACATATGGTGAGGAAATGACTTTGTCATTTGTCACAAAAGTCATTTTAAATCATAAAATGTTATTGTAAAAGTGTTGCAGCTTTTCAATGCTTGTTTGCAATAACATTATGTTTTTTTATTCTTTTCTCACTTCTGTCTTTCCCCCTCCCTCCCTCACTTCTTCCTTTCCTTCCTTCCGTATTTCTTTCCCCTCACCTTCTCATTCTTTTTTCCTACTTCATTTTCACCCCTCTTTCCTTTCATCCTCCCTTTTCCCTTCCTACTTTTCTTGCTTCATCTCTTTGTCCCTTTATCCTTCCTTCCTACTCTCTGTTCTTTCTTCCTTCCTTCCTCCCTCCCTTCCTTTCGTCGTTCCCTCCTTCCTTCTCCTTCTTCCATTCTTATTTCAGCGGAGAATGAAGAAGCACTCCAAAGCACCCCGTCTCTGCCCAATGAACTCCTGCTCAGCTTATTCCACAGCTCCCTGCAGCATGACCTCAGTGACCGTGAGATCCCATTGGCCGACGCAGACCATGTGACCTTCATGCATCACATCCTGGACAGGGAAAGGGACGGTCATGTAGCCCCGTTCTCTCTTCCTGTTATCAAAGGTAATTTCTGTCAGTCTCTGTCTGTAGTTTGTAGCCTGATGTTTAATTTGGGGAGCTTAAAGGTATAAATGTGGATGCATGGATGAAGGCAGGTGTGGGAATGCTATATATTCATATATACATGATTGCACAAATATGTCCATTTGTATTCAGAGGAGTGTTTGAAACCCCCGGAGAGGCAGGACACAGTCATGTCCATCCACACCATAGGGAGCAGCAAAGAGGCCACTGGCTCCACCAGCACGCTACAGGTGAGCATTGCACTGCAACGTACACAAGCTCGCTACAGG
>JAGFZM010001792.1:21491-31983 GCA_017657215.1 Limnothrissa miodon | reverse complement strand
GTGTGTGTGTGTGTGTGTGTGTGTGTGTGTGTGTGTGTGTGTGTGTGCATGTATTTGTGTGTATCTGTGTATTTGCCTCCTCTGTTCCCACCTCCACCCCATATTAGGTCCCAGTCTCAGGACCGTGGGAGCGCCCCCTCCTGGACAGAGCTGATGCACCCCCACAAGCACAAAGAGCTGGCCAACTACTGTAGCCTCTTGCAGGAGCACTATCACCAGAGCTATGTCAGAGGTGAGAACCCCACACTTACTGACACACACACACACACGGAAACATGACGCACATTCACATTGTAATATGCTGTTTATTAGACCTAGACCTAGGCCTACAATAGGGCTGTATTCAGTCCCATTTGTGAGATAACAAATCGATTGGATTTTCGGTTGAATTTGACGAATAATATGCAGTAGCTCCGAACAGCGTGTGTTCATATCAGTTACTGGTTCAGAACGAATGTAAATGTAGTGAAGGTTGGCATGGTGTGAATGGCGTGCTGTTTACCACTTCAGGCTGCTCTTAGCTGCGGGCTTCTAGGATTCATCTGAGGAAAACTGAAGCTGAGATAAAGTCTAGCAGTAGCTGGGCCTGCCAAGCAAGGATTAACGCTGGCAGTCGTTGTCCAATCCACTTGTCCCTTCGAATTAGACGGCTTAAAACACTGAAGTTTTTAATGGTATTTTTTGGGTACAGACCGGGGTTGTTTCATTCTTGGATTAAGCGGCACGCTTAGGTGACCGTGTGTGAAATCCTTAAAAGCATTAGAATATATTTGTGTGTCAATGTGGCCTGCTTAAGTGCATTAGAGGATCTGTGTGTGTGTGTGTGTGTGTGTGTGTGTGTGTGTGAGAGAGAGAGTTAGAGGCAGTGGTCTGTTATAGGATTGTGAGCAGGGTGTTAGTAAGTGATTCAGGTGCAGAGCAGCATATGCTCATAACTGTTAGCCGCTAAAGGCAGCGCAGTCAGGAGGAGCCTATTACAGATAAATGACAAGGATGCTGGGAGCTGGCCTAAACACCACACACACACACACACACACACACACAGGCACAGTGGAAAGGCACAGCACAGCTGCTATGATGGGCAGACAGGCTGCCAGATAATTATTAACCTCTGGGGAGCAGCTTGGGAATCTTTTGCGTGTCTGTCTGTGTGTGTGTGTGTGTGTGTGTGTGTGTGTATGGGGTGGGGGGGGTATATATATGTACGTATGTGTGTATGTGTGTGTGTGTCTTGTGGACTAATGATTCTTGTCTGTCTCCATCTCCTTGAAATAATCCCACCTGCATTGGGCTTCGGGCCTCAAAACAGGCGACAGCCCATCGCTCACCCTCGCCTGGCAAATCAATTGAAGACGCCTTTAAACTGTCAGCGCAGGCGCTGTTGTTCTCAGTGTGTGTGTGTGTGTGTGTGTGTGTGCGCATGTGTATGTGTGTGCATGTGTGTGTGACAAAGCCGCGTGTGTAAATGTCAGTCAGGAGACAAACGGGGCAAAACAGCCAATGCCACTGACAGAGTCTGACAGATCCCCCTATTCAAAGCATGGCACGTCGCCGGCACTTAGCAAGTGTACGGTCTCACTGCAGAGGGAGCTGAGCCGCTTTTACTGTTCACTGAGCAGCTTTCAGGGAAACAGTGCTGCAGACACACACACACATACACACACACACACACACACACACTTAGTAGCAGGCTGCCAAAGAGCATGTAGGAGGGGAGCAGGTAGAGGAAATGCACAGAAGAAGCAAAATGTCAAAAGTGTCATCAGATGAGAATGGCAATGTTTGAGTATTGTCCCAAAGCACAGCTAGACAACGGCACAGAAGTTCATGTTTAACCAGATTACTCAGTCAATAGGAGTGTACTATGTGTAGTTATTTGTCTATCTGTGTCTTCATATATATTTTTTTTGTCTGTGTGTACGTGCGGTTACATGTGTGTGTGTGTGAATGTGTCTGTGTGCACGGTCACACGCCTTTCCATACTCTCTCCCAGGTGTGTATCGCAGCCTGCAGCAGTCGTACAGCATCTGCTCCCAGGACGTGCTGACGGCTATGGACTACTGCGAGGAGTCGCTGCAGGAGATCGACATCACCGCCTTCCTGCAGACGCTCTGCGGCCACGTGCGCGTCTTCCGGGAGCGCCACCGCTCCTCCGGTGGGCCGGGCGTTCCTGGGCCCCTGGGCCCAACCGCCACCTTCATCATTGGGGAGGCAGAGGAGGACGCCGCGGGGGACGGGAACGCTATGGGCTCCTCCGCCTCCTTCAGGTACCCAGAAGGGGCACCATGTCATAGAAATAAATTGTTTGTCGGGGTGGGAGTTTGTGCAATGCATCATGGGAGACATGCATGGAATTAAACAGTCATTCAGATATACAACACAGCTTATTTATGGGAGTTAATATTCTTAGTTATATGGAGATTATCTACTTGTTCTCTCTCTATTTCTCTCTATTATAAGTGTAATCTGATCTTCATGGCAGAGTCACCAGTGTACACAGACACAAACTGCCCAAATTAAATTATTTTATTTCATACAAGTTACTTCGTTACATTTCAAGCTAGCCTCACCCTCGCCAGCCCCGCCCTGTACTTTCATTTCATTTCGTACAGAGGTTCTGGGAACACTGTATTGAGAACCGTTCTCTCATTAGATATGTGGTTTCTGCTGAGGTTTTTAAAAAACGATTGGATCTGCCTTTACCCAATCGCTAATGCCTGGTCGTGACGTTTGCAACGCGACAGCTTGTGAAGGATGCCTACCATTTAACCTAGCCACTTCCTTGGAAACTAAGGGAGCAAGCTGGAAAATCAACCTTTTCCCGAACCCTGTGGGTAGTAGGGCCACGGCATCTTTTCCACAGATAAAATTAAATAAACATTGTTCTTGTTCCAAAGCGTTCCCACAACGGACTGAACAGCCTCCTGAACTACATTCGCTGCAGCCATCGTTATTGTGCACAATTCGCAGCCGCGTAGCCAGACAAAACCGACGTCACCGCTCACTAGAACACTCCCACTTTTCGCTGATTGGGTAGGCAGAATTCTGTCCTAGGAGAGAACGATTCTCAATACAGTGTTCCCTGACCCTTGGTACGAAATGAAATGAAAGTACACGGCGGGGCTGGCGAGGGCGAGGCTAATTTCAAGCAGCGATGGATGTGAAAAATCTAATGAGTTACCCTAGGCCCCAATTAAAACAATTAGAAGGCTTCACAGTCAGGTTGGGAGGTCTGTTGTATTGCCTTGTGCGCTGGCAATGCACTGACACATAGATGTTTATGCCTAGGATCCTGCTTATGGCATTCAATCACCAAATCAGTTATTAAAATTTTATTACCTAGTTATTAAAGCTTCAGTTAACATTTCAGTCAATTTAAATCAAATTGGGTTTCCGTGGATTGATACATTGGTCATTGACGTGAAAAAGATGCTGAGCCAGTTCCTGTCATCTCATCTCAGTGTAGTTTTTTTCCTAGACGCTCGTAGAGGCTCTCCTTTAAAGATTATTGGCATTTGTAATTGGGTCAGGCGTGCTGGGAGATTTTGACGTTTTTTTTTTTGCTGTTTTCCATCATGCTGACATCTTGTGCTTCTGTGTCGGCAGCGTTGAGCACGAGGATACGAGCGAGGCAGAGAGCAGAGAGGTGTCATCAGACCCCACCTCCCCTGTCGCCACAGACGAGCGAAAGTCCTCCAGCGTCCCAGAGTTCCCTCTGGCTCTGCTTAGCTCCCAGCAGAAGTGTGAGGTGTACCCAGATCTCCACAAGATCATACAGGTGGCTATAGTCGTTCTGATCATCAACTCATCTATATGATTCAGGAATTATGATTTCATTCTGAAAACATTATTTCTTTTTTACCATTTTCTGACATTTTATAGACCAAACATTTAATCAAGACCATTGGTCTTAATCGATCATATAATCAACCAGATTAATCAACAGTGAAATCAGTCATTAGTTTCAGCCCATATCACACTATTATCCAGCAATCCTGACTAACCAGCTGTAATTAATTCAGGCCAGTGTCTAGAACGGCCTTTGTTGGCCTACATATTCCCTTTGCCTCGTTACCCTTTCCTGTCTTGTCTCTCTACTGAGTTGCTCTCTGATAAATGCTCTTGTTTTTTTTTTTTTGCTACGTTTTAGTCAAGGTCTCTGCTAGGAGTCAGAATTACACTGAATAAATTACAAGTTCACAGCAATATTAAAGGTTGACCTCTGAGAGGGTTGAAGCA
Source organism: Limnothrissa miodon (assembly GCA_017657215.1). Classification (NCBI taxonomy): domain Eukaryota; kingdom Metazoa; phylum Chordata; class Actinopteri; order Clupeiformes; family Clupeidae; genus Limnothrissa; species Limnothrissa miodon. The sequence continues at coordinate 27,744 of JAGFZM010001792.1, read as the reverse complement.
CAGTTTTCTGTATTAAAGATGTTTGACTGAGATTTGATGTAGAGAAACAAAGTGCTGATATGTGTTCTCTCTATGCATTGGCAAAGGATAAAGTCATGGAGATTGGAGCGCAGTACTTCAAGACGGTGCCTTCCAATCCGCAATACTTCTTCTACTGCCCTCCATCAGCCAAGAAGGAGGTGTGTGTACAATCACAGTGTGGGCTTTTGGCCTTTCTGGCAGTGCTTGTTGTAAACCTAGCCTTGGCTGTTGTTGTTCCTGCTGCCTTGACCTCTGACTTGGCTTCAATTCAGAAGTTGTTGTTGTCTGTGTGTGTGTGTGTGTGTGTGTGTGCGTGTGTGTGTGCGTGCGCACAGGACGATGTGGAGTGTGAGGAGAGAAGGCCGAGTGAAGAGATGGAGGTCTCTGAGGCTGAGCTGGCCACGGAGGATGGTAAGAGTTGTTTCAAACCATCCAACCCCAGTCCTTCTTATCACCACCCTAGGAGTGCTGTAGGCCTCCTACTAACAGCAGGATTTCCACAGTGCATTTATAAATACCAGTCCCTGCAACAACCTATTCGACCCTGACGGATGAAAAAGGAAAAGTTGAAGATGAACTCGCAGTTGCTTCATCTCTGCTCCCTACTCTCTACTGTAAGGTCTTGTGTGTGGAGGAGACCTTGTCCAAAGAGCATAAACTCAAAGTGTTCCACTGTGTACTCACACTTACCTTTTTATTTCCTCAAAGTTCTGTGTAAAGCAGTAGTTTGGAGTGAATCAACTCAGAGCCCTGTTGTTCGAGGTTGAAATACCAGCAAGAAACTTTGGCACGATATTAAAGACTGAATTCTAAAACAACAGCAAATGCTAACTGAGGGCAGGGAATCTCTGTTTTAGTTTTATTTCTCCCTAAAATCCTAGTCTTGAATCAAGATCAAAATATCTTCTGTATATCCACAAGCTTGAGTGTATTTCATGCTGATAGAGCTCTGCTGTCTGGATAAAACAGGATCTGACCCTAGACACAGTCACATATTATCGGCTTCCTCCCGTCCCCCAGAGACCATGTCTGGCTGCCGCATCGTCACGGAGAGCGACACTGACCTGGAGGTGGAGTACCGGGAGCAGGCCGGCCGGCGATCGGATGCGCTGGGCAGCAGCGGCGGGGAGGAGGAAGGGCCGGGCACTGGCACTGGAGGTGGCATGGGCACCGCCACTGGGAGCCGGGGTGGAGGTGGAGGTGGGGGTGGTGGGGCAGGCGAGGATGAATCTCTGTCGGATTCGAACACCGTCAACCAGGACGAAGACTCTTTCAGCATCCTGGACGGAGACTCGCTGCTGGAGGCCGAGGGGGCGCAGCCTGAGATGCCCCCACTGTTTGTCCACCTCACCTGCTCTGTCAACATCAAGAACAGCCATGGATCCATGCCTATACAGACACTGCCCACCTGCTTAGGTGAGACACACACTCTCTCCTACACACACACACACACACATACAAACAGACAGCTTTCTTTGGTGCCATATTTTTAATGCCCTTTGCTGCTTTGAAATGGTTTGATTTGATATCTTGACATCACATTTACTCAGATGAGTAATCTAAAGAAGAGCTTGAATTGATGGATTAATTTGTGTGTGTGAGGCCGCTAATTATCCTATTTTGATACAGCGCTTCTCATTAACAAACACTTGGCCCTCCTTGGCCTCAGGGCTCACATCTTATTGATTCTCTTTTTGAGAGTCTCGAGAGTGTTGCCAGTTTGAACGCTTTCAAGTGTTCTTCACCGTGCGTCTCTTTTGTCAGAGGTTTGCAGTGCCACCGTGTCACTGAGTTGCCATGGAGATTTTTTTTTTCTTAATTTTTTTTCTGGTCTCCTACATTATTTACAGGAGAGGTTATTTCTTGCCTGGAGAACAAAGAGTCCCTTCAGTCGGTTGACCTGGGCGACCTTTCGGTTACTCTGGACATCTTTGTGCTGACGTTGCCCCTGGAGATAGAGGTCATCCCCTCAGACTTCCATCATAACAGGTGAAATCCAAAATCAATAGAGCAGAATTATCCACTTTTAACGCGCATGACCTGGCTAAGGGGGGGCTTAGCGAACTCGCACTCACTGCATGAATGAGTGCACCGAATCTCTCCCCCAACCGCCAACGTCCTTTCTAACGGTTTTATTTTGTACATTTAGCCATTTCATGCCTTTTTTCCCCCCTCTCTCACTCACACGCATGCTGTTTGTGTGCAGGTACACGTCAGAGTCCAGTGTGTCTCTCAACCGCTCTCCCGGCCAGCCCTCGTCCTACCGCTCCGACGAGGAACTCATGGGGCCGCTGGACCTGCGGGGCATCGGCATGGACGGGTAGGTCAGAGGTTGCGGGTTGCCCTGGAAACCAGCAGCAGAGGGAAAGTAGGAAAGAGTGTGTGTGTGTGTAGGGGGGGGGGGGGGGGGGGGGGGGGGGGGGGGGGGATAGATGAGGAGGAAGAGGAAGAGGATGATCAGGAAGAACATGCCTCGGGGATGAAGCTGGAGTGAAGCCTAAAAGATTGAGCTTGAGCTGCTATGAAAAATGAATGGGGTGAATGGGAAATGTTTGGGGTGTATTTCCCATCTAGCGATGATGGGTAGAAGAGCATACAGCATTGTCGAGCCTTATTAAGAGAATAAAGAATGTGTGAAGGACACCACCCCCCTCCAGGGTGCTGAGTGTGTTAAAGAGAAGAGAGGGGAACACATGCCAAGACTGACCGTATTATACAGTGTTCTCATTGGCCAGGCTCTGTTTCATGACTACAGCTTTGATCTTCCAAGGCTGTGGTCTTTGCTCGGAGCGCTCGGAGAGTGCTCGTTTTGTTCTGGTGCCACATAAATAGATAACACGGAATTTGAATAGACTCTCATTTCCTTGTCCTCCAGGGTCTCAGGTGATCCCCTGTCCAAATTGCCTGTCCCACATAAAGAAGCAGTGTTGCACACCATGGACGAGGTGAGTGTGTGTGTGTGGTGGTGTGTTGGTGTGTGTGAGAGAGAGCAGTATAACTTAGTCAAATAAAAGTGTCTACATAAAGGCAGTGATCCTTGTGCCTTGTGCTATGCAAATGTACGAATCCCAGGAGGTTGATCTGTAGGCGTAGAATGTAGACGGGTAATTATTTCTGTCAGTCTGTAGATTCCAGCACTGGCACTTACACTGACACTAACCCCCATCAGTACCTGAACATGGTGTAAAGGCTTGGGGAGCCATGTCAAGTGTTTTGTTGAGGCATTCAGCACTAGGCTTACAGCTTGATTCATTCTGGATTATTCTGTGTATTCTGTGTATATCTGAAAGTGACTTATGTCTCTATTTGTATTTTTTACATTGCCCTCCACCTTACTCTCTTTCTTGCCTTTCTTATCTCTATCTCTTCTCCATCCCCCTCCATCCCATCTCTTCTCCATCTCTCCCCCTCTCTCTCTCTCTCTCTCTCTCTCTCTCTCTCTCTCTTCCCTCTCTCTCTCTCTCTCTCTCCCTCCTGGTGTCCACAGATCCGCTGGCTGTTGCAGGATGAGATAGTCTCTGCCCTGCGCCACTCCCGCGTCATCAAAACTTCCACCCTGCAGAAGGTGGCCAATCACGTGTGCCAGTCCAGCGGGCGCCAGCGCTGCCACTATGAGGTGGTGCCCCTGCAGTTTGTGTTCGGGCCCGAGCAGTCACTGGAGAAGTTCAAGGAGGTCCGTTCAGCATGGGCCTGGAGCTCATCTACCTCTCTGTTACAGCTTTTAACCATGCAAAACACACCCAACCTACTGAAATGAGGATGCACTTACATTTTCAGATCGGGATTTGTGTGCATGTCTTCGTAGCTGTCTGTGTAGCCATCTCAAATGTGTGTGTGTGTGTGTGTGTGTGTAGGAGTTCAGGCGGCTGTCCTTCACTGGTTATGTGCTGAACGGGGAAAAGGACAACTTCCACTACATGTCCCTGAGTCGGCTCCACCCGCAAAGACTACAGGCAGTCAAGCGCCTCTCTGAGAGCACCGCCTACTCCAGAGAGCAGACCAATCACTGCCCTGAGCCAGAGGACCCTGCCAAGACCTCAGCCAATAGCAGCTCTCCACGCAAAGTCCCAGAGTTCAAATCTGAAGCTGACACCAGGGAGGGGGAAGCCGAGGTAGATCACCTCATTGGCGACCACTGATGGAAATTGAATCTAATAGTGTTATTGAAAATTATAACAATTTTTAAAGCCAATTTTGATATTTTTTTTCTGATTCTAAAATCCCATCGTGTCTTATAGGAATAGGATTTTTATTAGACTGTTATAGTCTGTACAGTTTTTGAAATACATTACTCTTTTACAGGCCCATGTTTCTGGAATGCATTGTTAATAATAGCCATGCATATCTGATCATACATCATATAATCATATATGTTAACATAAGTAGTTCTACCTGGTAGAGTACCTGGCACATTAAGGTGGTTTCAATAGAGAGGGATTACTCAAAGGCGCAATGCTCACATTCTGAGCTCTAAGTGGCTTTAAAAGGATGAAATGGGCTGAAAATGAATGTAGTGTAGTGTAATGTAATGGCATTCATGCTGTTCCCTGGAAATCCCTGTTTGTAGCTCTCTCACAGTCAGAATGAGGAGAGGAGGGAGGAGGAGGAGGACCACCAACCTGGAGCACCTGGAGAAGGAGGCGAGGGTGGGAGCGAGCAGCCCCCCACGTCTGAGACCGTTAGTGGGGAGGCGGGTCGGGTGAGGCCCATGGGCCGGCCGGACTCGGAGGAGGCGCGCTCCCAGAGCAGCATGACGCAGCTCCAGGCCAGCAGCAGCACAGACCACTCCTCAGAGCACACCTCACCCCCCAAGACCCCCTCCGCCGTCAGCCTGGCCGAGTCGGTGCAGTCCACCACTCACAGTGAGTATTAGTCACCGCAGGCCCACCTGAACACTGGGCTGTGGACCTAATGGAAATATGTACTTCTTTAAATAACAGGGTAAAAAGTTTTTCTTTTGAGTCTTTTTTTTGCAATAAATGAGAGAGAAACACAGGGAAAGGTCAGAAGAACCTAGCTACTTAGCTCGTCCTCAAAACGGCATCACAGTAATGGCATCAACTTCTTGCTAATTTAGCTTTAAGCCTTTTCCCAGATTCGACAGTAATCTTATATTAGCCTTCACTTCACTTCACACATTCTACGAGATAGGCCTATCATACTTCAAAATTTGGGGGCAGAATCCATTCATGGTATCCGTGTGGTAGTTGGTGTCAAATGGTTGAATGACTACACCACACTTGTATGCTGGGAGTCCTGAAAGTTATAAACAACAGTGTCCTTCCTGAAATAAATCATCTGTCATGCCAGCTTCTATTTCTTCCCTCTTAAGAATATTCACTTTCAAGACTTCCAGTCCCACTCTTTAGAAAAAGAAAAAAAAAAAAAAAAATTATCCCTGAGGACGGTGTGTTCCTGAAAGCACATTCCCTTTAGGCGAAAGCCCATTCCAAGTAGAACCGAGCCGTATTATTTCTGGGGCGAGCCGGTTACCGCGACGCCTGGCCCTGGGCTCGCGTGGCAGCGCGCCAGCGGGTTAGCGGCGCTCCCTGCAGAACGCGGTGCCCCAAACAAACTGCCGGATGCCTCCATAAAGGGCACCGTGCCCTTTTTAAATGAGGCAAGTCGTGCCGGAGACAGTTAGTGCTCCATTCAGCCGGCGACTACCTGAAAGCACCTGCCTCCTGAGACCCCAGCGGAGGCGGCGACGGTGGCAATGGCTGCCGTTGCCGAGGCACTATCAGTGGCATCAGCGGCTGCGGCGGCAGCAGCTCAGAGGCAGCCAGACTGCTCTCCTGGGTGCTCTGTATGGATTACCTGCTGGCAGGAGGCAAAATGGGAACAGATGTTGACATGCCAAGAGAGTGCGAGCTTTCAGGTTCACTGCACTGCACATCCCTCTCCTCCCAGGCCTTCCTGCTTCTCTCACTCTCTGTCTCTTTTTCTTTCCTTTTTACTCTCCCTCTCCCTCTCTCTCTTTCTCTTTTTTTTATTTTTATTCTCCTCTGTAGCTGTCTTTCTCTCAACCCCTCTTAGTTTGTTTATCTTCACTTTTTCTTTTTCTTTCTTACTGTCTTTTCAGCAATAATTCTCTCTTTCTCATTGCCTCTTTCTTCCACCTCTTTCTCCTTTCTCTCCTGCCACATATCTTATCTATGTGTCTCTGACTTCCACCTCCTTCCCCTTCTCTCTATCTCCCCCCCCCCCCCCCCCCCCCCCCCCCCCCCCCCCC
>JAGFZM010001792.1:0-21391 GCA_017657215.1 Limnothrissa miodon | reverse complement strand
CCCATCTCTCTCCCCCTGGGTTAAAACACACTGCTGTGATGGGCTCTGACACTAGCAGATCGCTCATGCTAAACTCCACTTCTTAGCCCCGGTGGCGTTGTGACTGTTGCAGGTGCGTAGGGGGACTGGTTTTCTCTGAGAGAAGGCAGCTCTGGTGGGACTGTATGCTCTTCTAAGTGCCGGCGTCAGTCGGCAGCGCGGAGTGCAATGTCTAAAGTGAAATCCTGTGTTTTCCTAACCCGAGCACTTGTTTACCGTGTCTCCGCAGGCAGTGGGAAGCTGAGGCCCAGTCGCGTGCAAAGCGTGGTGTCCAGCCAGGGTAGTCTGGACTCTGACATGCTGGGTAAGAATGAAACAGACTTCCACTTAGCCTTCAGCTTAGACAGGCTATCTACAACCCGTCAGATGCTTATCATTTACTGAGCTGTTGGCATTATTACAATCTATTCGTTTCAGATAAAGTATGGCCTGAAACGTGGAGCTCCCATAATTTGGACACAGTCCCTATTCTATGGACCTTGAGCTGTCTGTGACCTTTTTTCCTCTTTTTTTTGAATCTCTTAGTGTATTAGCTTATCAGCTGTCTGCAGCATCCCCTTTCCTGCACTGTTTTATATGCTTTAATTGGTCTGCCAAACGGATTATAGTCAAATAGTTATATTTTAGAATGTAAAGGAAGCTGCCCTGAAGTCAGTGGTCCATCATTTATTCTGTCCAATCAAAACAGGTCAAAATATGCAAAACAAAAGTCATTCCGTCCTAACTATGCGCCCTGTGTTGCAGTTAAAAAAAATCGTTGGTGTGTGATATCAATATGTACGCACTGTGTTTTGCTTGATTTGCTCCTGGTTCCATTACTTGTTAAGGACACAAGAAACAAGCATGATGAATCAGAATGTATAAACCACAACCAGTATTGTCTTACTTCACTTGCTGCTCATGAGAGTGAAGTGGGAACAAAATTTTACAAATTACATTTTTTTTGTCTCTGAACGGTTTTCTCATCTCCCCCATAAAAAAGCCACCGTTTCCGATCCAGCAGCTGCTCCATTTTCTCCCTCTGCTCGTTCAAACCTGAGTGTGTGAGCCTGTGTAAGTGTCTCTAATCCACCTTCATTACTGCGGTAATGGCTGAGCGTAATGCCCTTGGTGCTCGCCAGGATATGACGGGGGAAGCAGCGACTCGGAGTGCGAGAGTCCCACCTTGGATGAGCAAGAGACCCAGAGTCGCCTCATGCCCGACTTCTGGCTCCTCCTCAAGATCCACCAGGACCGAGTGGAGGTCTTCTCCCACTCAAGGTACAGAACATGTCCATGTCCATGTCCATATCTCTCCAAATTCACACAGTCATGTCCATGTCCATATCCTTATCCTTATCTCTCTATATCCATACAGTCATGTCCATGTCCATATATCTCTATATCCATACACTCATGTCCATGTCCATATCCTTATCTCTCTATATCCATACAGTCATGTCCATGTGCATAGCATTATCTCTCTATATCCATACAGTCATGTCCATGTGCATAGCATTATATCTCTATATCCATACACTCATGTCCATGTCCATATATCTCCATATCCATGCACTCATGTCCACGTTTCCATGTTTAGACCAAAAAAGAGTAAACTTTCTCCATTGTAAGAAGGTTCCCAGTATATTTTATTTAGCATGACAGATATTCCAAACCTAAAGTATGGGTTACTTCCTTCAGGCTGTTTTGTGCTGAGACACAGTGCTGCTTAGTCATACTCCTCCTTGGAGTGAAACTAGTATCCATCTTACAGAATCAGGATCACATTCTTATTCAACTGCACCAACCAATCCAGGTTCTTCTGATCCATCACTAGGAAACTGCCTGTTTAGGTTGAGTAGTTGAAGTTTAGATTTGCCCTCATACTTATGCACATCAAGAGCTTCATACAAACAAGACAAGTCACACATCTGATAGTTTCAGGGCCATGTTTGAGTGGCTTTGTGCCAAGTTTTAGATGCTTGTGAAGTTGTGAAGCAATGTATCAGAAGACGCCTGTCGACTTGTTTGTGGCCGAATAAACATGTTAAATACCGGGCAAACAGCTGGCAGATGTCGGTAATGGGGATGGCTCTTGTTGGCTGTCCAGCTTGTCAATGCATGGAGGGAGACTCAAGGTTTTTTTTGTGACTTTCATGGAAGGATTCATATTATATGGCCAAAGCACTTGAAATCAAGAGAGTATATAAAATGAAAAGAGATAACTGGCTGTATTTTTCTTCATCTTGTCCCTCCATCCCAAGACTCAAGGCTGCTAATCAAATGCGATACAAGCTAAACACTGGTTGCGTCTCCTGTTTATTTTCATATGTTGTACCATGTGGTTGTTCCTCTGGTCCTCTAGCTCTACAGTATGTTTTGTGTGGGCCCTCACGAAAGTTCTCCCTTTAAAAATGAACAAACAAACTCTGACCAAACTGCATTCAAACCAGTCAATCAGTACATTGCTTTTGGGAGCTTGTAAAATGGAATGCAATTTGATTGGGTGTTTAGGTCAAATTACTTTGCCAAAAATCACAGTTGTTTAGAGACCTCCAACTGGGTTTTCAGTTTACTTTCATTCAATCTGCAGACAGCCTCAGACGAAAGTTTTTTTTTTTTCAGTACAGGTTACTTGCGGTGCAGTGCGGTGTAGGTAAGGTCTAGATTTGATCAGCATTTGAGCTCCGTGGGACATGAACTCATGAACTCTGTGTTATTTCAATGTTGCTTGACAGGTTAATGCTCGAAGTGCAGAAAGTGCCCGAGACGGGGGCGACGTGTAATTGTTTTAACGATTCATCATGCATTTATTATGAAAATGACTTGCTCGTCTCATCACTATTCATGGCACTGGCATCTAAGTTTAATGAGTCTGCTTCTCTCGCCTTCTCTCCCGTGCCTGGGGCCCCGTCTGCAGGAGTCTGAAGGAAAGTGGAGGAGGAGGACGAGGCTCTGTGGAGGAGGAAGAGGAGGAGATCCCTGAGTACCTGCGGCTTCATCAGCTGCTCGTGAGGAAGATCGGTGAAATTTGCCGCATCGTCAACCAGGTAACCAGGAGGCCTCTTCCGCACCAGGAACTCGGAGGCATGGGGAAATGATGTCAACACTAGTTGCTGCAGTCGCTGTGTTTGCAGAGGCTGCTCATTTTATTAGTGGAAAGGTGCTGTCCCTCTGTATCCTGTATGGGGTTTTAAAATAGGAATTCTTTACTCTTCCTCACTTTAGCCATCACTGCTAGCTTTGCTTCTTAGCATCATTCACTGTACCCTGTGCATCTCTTTATCTGGCCCACACTGGTTGGCCACAATAAATATCAATAACGACTAGCTGGCAACGATGCTGCCTGCCAAAACCAATTGGCTCCGCTGGAGCTGCATGTCACGGGGCTATCTGTGGGTTAGAAAAAAAGGTATTATGCACTTTCATGTCGAAAAATCTAAATTGAGAATGTGTGTTTAGGTTTGACATTTAAATAGCGCTTCTTTCAGGCGCTGCAATTCTCAACCCTGCTCTTGTCCTATGCTGAAACTATTACCAGCTGTATAAATCACACATGCTGTCGTAATATGATTGCTGCACTCAAACTGGCACTTGTTTGTACATTCATATGAGAAATGAGGGCCAAATGGTGTTTTGGTCTATTACAATAGTTGAATGTGTTAAAATCAGAATGAGCTTTTTGGTTTTTAGTTATGTTCAACTGGGGCCGTCACCATTTTTTTTATGTGTTTATTTAGATGTTTTATGTTGAGGTATGCATGTTTGAGCAAATGAGGTTGGGGAAAAAATGTTGCACAGGGTAGTCGGTGACTAAAAAAAAATCTTGGGTTTTATATTAATTATTAATGGAATCTGCTCGGTATGTCGTAGATTGGAGCAGTTTTTGTCTTTCTCTTTAAAGAGGGGCTAAGCAATGGTCTGTTTTTCTCTCTCACGAGCTCCCTCTAAAGACCGCTGTATTGCATTGTATTGCACTGCTTTCTATTGGAGGCGGACCGCGCTGCTGAACATTGCAAGTGCTGTATCTACCGCTATTGCCCACGGTGGCGCATTCTACACCGTTCGTTCGCCGTGTAATGGCTCATTTTTTCATCCTAAACAGTATGAAACGGATTAGTTAAATGAAAAATGTTGCATACTGGGCCTTTAAGAGATGTTGTTGGCAGTTTACATGCTCCGTATGATTGACCATTCATTCGTTGTCTGGGATCGTCTATTGGTTGGTCTTTGGTTTGAGAGGGGCCACCCCCGGTCTCTCCTTCTGTGCTCCACAGCGCCTCCTGCTGCAGGACCTGCATGACAGTCATGTGTGCAACTCCCTTCTGGTAGCCGAGAGCGAGGAGGACATCTGGAAGAACGAGTCCCTGTACAGACAAAGGATGGCAAACTCTGATGGTATGTCAGAAACACACACTTGCCAACATTCTCACTAGTTTACACAAATTGAGAGACAGAAACACACAGTCTCATGTACACATCAGTTTTTCCCACACAGTCCAGCCTGGGCAAAAGCAAAGATTTGGGAGGTGAGCACACCTCTTAAAAGCCCAGGCTAGAAGGCTCTTGAGGTGTCAGAGGGGATTGTGCTCTACAAACACAGTTAGCCTAGCTGGCGTTCGTTACATATGACTCTGATTGCTACCAGCTCACCTCAACTTGCTTTTTTATTTTACATCACTAAAATCCGCTACTTGGTTCAATTGTTGGTACCCCCAAATTGGTTCCAAGTAAGCTGAACTGTAAATATTGGAGGTTAATGAGTGTTATCGCTAGAGTCATAATGTTAATATTCTGAACAAGCCCTCAGCAGCAAGCTGAAGAGTTAGCTGTCAGTGTTGAGGCCTCATTATACTTTTACATAGATTTGAACCAAGAAGCTTTGAGTCGCTTATCTAAACAAATACTTATGCAGTGCCTGCAAAGGTACGCAGACCGGCGTCGTGTCAGCGTCAATGTAACGCAGAAACATAACTCCAGCTTTAGCACAGCGGGACAGGTACTGTAGTAGGAATACTGTCACCCCCACCCCACCCCACCCCAAATGTGGTAAACAGCCACTTATCATGATGGAACTAAATCTTTTTGACTTCTTTTTGTTGGTGGCTGCTTATCTCAGTGGCACTATCACAACTAGTTTCATATAACACATTGGGAAACTGACTGTACACCAACCTATATGTTTATATACTGGTCATGCATATCCTTCCGCACATTTCAGATCAAGCTGTTGACGCATGGCACAAGGTCACATAAGCATCTAAATGTAAGCTATTCGCAATGGCTGGGACTGGGACTGGAGTTGCCTAGTGGTGTCTTGATCCTTGTTGCCCTTGACAGCCACTTGGTTTGTCACTGTGACCCAGTCCTTAGTTGACATCTCAGTCTCATGATTTTTTCAGCTCAGGTCTAAACCTGCCATCCTGTATCCCAGTAATCATGAACAACCAATCAATGGCAGAAGCTAGAAAATGTCTCAGCCAGGACATAGGCAGAGAGAGAGAGAGAGAAAGGGAGACAACAGGCTGCTAGTATGATTCCATCCTCTGGACCTGTTATGTCCCCCCAATCCCCTCTGAAAGCACTTTGGAGTCGGTGCTGTTTTATGGCAGCTGTTAAGGCCCAATCGGTGGGGTAATTTCCAAATATCGCTGATTGTTCCGCCTCACTGTCTGTAAATGAAATGGATTCGGGAAATGGCGACAGGACTTGGAAAGCAATAACGACGAGGCGTGCGCAGTGAAAATGTGTCCCCCCTGAGCAGGGAGTGCTCTGAGGAACCGTTCAGGCCTCCTGGCTCCCATTTTGTTCTAGTCTGTTTATGTGTTATAGTTGTTTATTGTTTTGTGTTTGTCACCAGTGTTACAGTTTCAACTAGTGGACAAGATTGAGACCAAAACCATGAACTTGATGCCCACTTTTATAAAGTATATGTAAATGTATTTACTTAAATTTGTGTTGTTTTGAATAATAAAGCAAGTCAAAGCATGGCAGAATTATTCAGATAGCACATTTCAAACACAACTATAAAGACAAAATAGACCGAATTAACTAATAAAGTTATATGGTTAACATACAATCAGTGTCCTATAAAACAAATTTTTGGGAGAAAATCAGGTTGATCTGACAATAGTAATTTTTATTAAACTGGTTCCAGAGTTGAACAGAGTAGAAGTTCACCACACTCAGTTTACCAGCAATTTTCTTCTGTGGCCTAAGTGGTGTGTATTGCTAGAACATGTCAGATTCTTATTTATTATTGATCAACACATTCAACAATGCTTTAAAGTCCATTCTGTAACTTACAGAAAGCCAGTGCAGGGACTTTAGGATTGGAGTAATGTGTTTTTTGTTGTACTTGTACGAACCCTTGGTGCTGCATTTTAGATCAGTACTTTTTGGATTAATACGCCAATGTACAACTAAATAAAAGTGTCTTTATAAATATTTAGTACAAAAATGTTAGATTCTGCTCTCTGATTTCCTTGTTCCTCTTTAGACTACAATGCAGATGAGAGTTACCAGCAGCGGGACTACCTGGCAGCCACCATGCAGTTTATCCCAGGCCATTTTGCCTGTGATGTAGTGTGGAGCACTGTCATCCACATTCACCCCCGCCTGAAGATGGGGCCAAACATGGGCGTGTCTCGAGGTGATTGGCAGCACCACAGACTAATCACAGCACCAGAGACTATTCAACAATCAGCTGACGGCAGCTAACAATGCATCATGGGTTGAAAACGTCAAAAATAACCAATGAGATAACCCAGAATGCAATCAGAATCCGGCTAACTGCTAACTCCACTCAAACCGTTATGAAGATTTTAAATTCCTTCTCATGAACTCAGATTCATTCATTTACACCAAAGCAAGTCATCTCTGAAGTCTGTGGCTGTTAGCTCTATCAACATCAAGATAATGGTTCAGAGATGTAAAAAATAAATAAAAGCAAAGCACTCATGTGGGGTTTGAAGTTAAAAGGATTTAATCAAAGTTGGGCTATCACACTAAAATCCAGCACTAATGCATGAGGAAAGCTAATGGCTAACACTTGAGACTTTCTCCCTCACAAACTTCTGATGACTCTGAGAGCACAGTTTGGAGCATTACCCTATTTTGTCTTGATGACTGCCATGATCTTAGCCCTAATTGTGTGTATGTCTTATTCAATCACATAAAAATGGAAAAAATTGCTTTTTCAGCTTTTTCACCATTGTTCATGGCTTATTAGCTCTCTCTCTCTCTCTCTCTCTCTCTCTCTCTCTCTCTCTCCCTCCCTGTGCTGTAGCTATCCAGGCTCTGCGCTCTGTTCTCAGTGCCTTCTGCGTGGTCAACAGAAAGAACATGTTTGTCTACCAGGAGCGCACCACCAAATCAGTTTTCTACCTCAGGTCAGCACTCCTCTCCCTCTCTGCTGTCCCCTGATACCTTCACCTGTCTAAATCTTTCACCCTGCATGGCCTAAGCCAGCTAGAATTCAGCTACAAATCTTTATCTTCTTTCTCTCTTGCTCTCACTCTCTCCCTCTCTTTCTTTTTTTACAGTCATTCTATCTCGCTTACTGGCTTTGTCATTTTTTTTTCTTTAATAATTATTGTCTTTTGTATGTATGTATTTTATCCATGGATGTACTCTTTAATATCCTACAATCTCTCTTTCTCCCCTGCTCCGTCTAGACTCTCCGAGACTTCTCAGATAGGGAAGTACTCCGACCTGGATGGCAACCTGCACACGGCACGCTCTATGGGCCTGGCCCGCAGCCAGGAGCCCCTCTTCTCCGAGGACCTCACGGTATCCATCCCCCGGTGTCATTTTTCATTAAGCAGCCTGCAACTGCGGCCCTGAAGAGCCATTAGGGCTCTGATTCCTGCTCGTGATGGGGAAGTCAAATGGCTGGCGACTCCATGATTTAGCTGCTGCTTACAAAGCAAGAACGCGTCCTTGGGCTTTATAGGGTAGCAAATGACAAGTGTCCCTTATTTTGGAGCCAAGCAGCTTCTGTAATTACTTGTGAGAGGAAGAGGGATGACCACGGAGGCCATGCAAAACTCACGATGGATGGGTCCACTAGCTCACGCATTCAAATGTTGCCTTGAGCTGCCCTTACTGTGTGTGTGTATGTGTGTGTGTGTGTGTGTGTGTGTGTGTGTTTGTGTGTGTGTGTGTGTTTTTGTACACACAACATTTGGGTTTGTCCTTGTTTTCCATTCTGGTTTTGTACTCTCCAGGGGTCCCGCTCCTCGCTTGAAGGCTCCAGACCAGTTGGACAAGTGGACAAACACATCCTCCTGCTGGTGCATGGTGTTGGCAGTGCAGGTGAGACAGCGCGAGATGGGGATGGGGAGAGGTAGTAGAGAGAAAGAGAGAGAGAGAGAGAGAGAGAGAGAGAGAGATGGATGAAAGCAAGCAAGAGTGTGCCATAGGCAGCCAAAGAAGTAGGATCAGCTCTGCGCCACCTGCTATCGCCCCCTTCACTGCACCCACCTCCTGTTTTGGTGTTCCTCTCTATCAGCGTACGCTCCCCCACCCCACCCCCACCACAAACACACACACACACACACACACTCACACTCTTTCCCTTCCTCTACACGGGCCAGCTGTCTCTCCCAGAGTAGGGAGGCGAGTTGGGGGAGATGAAATGGCTGACTCATTTTAGCACAGCTCAGTGCGCATGCCTGCTGCCTCCTCGCTGCATTCCCACCCCTGTCCACGAGGGGTCACTGTTGCTCCTCCCCAACCCGTCTCCAAGTCCCTGTTGCCATGACGTCACCCTCAACCCACCAAGTCCTCACAGGCCGTTTTAATGCAGACATTTTTTATGCTCCCTCTGTTGCGTAAGCACTTTTTTTTTTGTCTGTGTGTGTGTTCCCGAAGCCTTCCCCTCACCATTCCCTTAAATCTGAACTGGAAATTGCAGACGCTGTATGGGTTTGCTGTGTGCAGGGCAACACCATTTCACATTTCAGCCCCGAGTCGGTGTGCTGCTGCACGTCCCCCTCGCATCACTCTGGGTTTCACTTCCTGTGACTCGCGGAAAATCTCCAGCTCCACACACGCTCACTTCGAAAAATGAAATAAATACATTCATGAAAAGACGCCCCGAGAATAGCTTGGCTTGGAGAGCGCTTCATCTTTCATCAGGGATTGATACAGTCACCATCTGCACTGCGGAGGTCAAGTTCTCGCTGTGCGCCGAGATTGCATCACTGTCAAAACAGTACCAGCCAACACAAATTACAAGAAAACACTCACTCACAGAATTTTGCCCTTTTCCAGTCTTTTGCACAACAGGGCTGATGCAAACATACCAGTATGCATAGCTTTGTTTATTATGGTTGCCTCACATAGATCTTTATACTGTAGTCTTATAATGTATGATACATTTTACTGAATACACAGCATGGAGTGTCTTTTTCAAATTACAATTTTAAATGGCTTAAATTGGTCAAACGTTTACAATGCTGTTTCTCGCACTGACCTACAGAGATAGGCCTAACTGTTAGCGTAGGCTACTAAAAATGTCAGTAGCATTCAGTTTTTTTTTTAATTGCACTGTAGTTATTATAGCCCCCTGTATATGAGCTGATAGAAGACATAAACCAAAGGTATACGGTTCACCTTTCCACACAGGCTACTGCAACAGCCGCTGCAGGTCTAACACTTATGTTCACAGTTATTCAGGCATGACGGGGACTATTTCATATAAATAGTTGATTTTATCAATCATTTTTATAGGTTGTTATATTAAATCCAACAAAACTCTATGGCTTCACTTTGATCAATACTACTGTACACCAATGCAATCTGACTACTGAGAATGTAGAGATGAATTAATGATGTGATGAAGATCTCTTGTAGACGTAGCGATGAACTGTCTGCTTTGTCTGTCTGTTTCGTTGTGTGGAAGAAACATTTTATTTTTGCACAAGGATGATGATCACTTGTCCAGAGCAGATCAATTTCCCCATCTCATGAGGCGATAAAAAAAATGTTGCATTGTGTGCAAAAAATAAAAAAATAATAATTTCCAATAGAAAAAAAAACAATAGAAAAATGTGTGCCTCACACCTGCACTAAGAACTATGTGAACATACATCTTGCTGTGTGTATAATTTGTATCACAGTATAAAAATAAGTGGCAACCTCTTGCAAAATTGTGTAAAATAGAACACATAGATGCTAATAGAGGTGCCAGAGGTGCTAATATGCCGCAGCCATGCCCTCATTGTTCAAATACTACAGCCATGCTTAGCCAGGACTACACTTCAAAAAGTGTCCCTACAAAGTGTCTGTGTGAGGGCTTACTTTAGGCTGGGTTGGCTACTTTCCTATCTATCATACCGTTTCCTCCTTGCAGCTGTTTGTGACTGATATGCTGCCCCTGGTGGGGGCAGATATTCAGTCATGCACAGCCTCCCATGGACATCGCTGTCAGAGCATTGAAATCATAGACTAGTTAATTAGTCAATAATTATTGCCTGCCAACTGACTGCTTTCTGAAGTTGTTGTTTTGTCATGACGTTTTTCATCTATCATTTTGTAATTGCCACTTGTTTCATGTGATCTTTTTAAAGTCAGTATGGTTTTGTGTCTAGGGTTCTCTTCTCTGCCACCTTTTTGGTGCGCATCTCTTCACTCTGGTGTGTGTGTGTGTGTGTGTGTGTGTATGAATGTTTAGTCCTTATGCCAGGGCAGCCTGCTGACCCCATCTGATGGTTCTCCATATTCTGTATTCAAGAACTCTGTACATACAATTCAGTGTCAGCCCAGAGGCTGGAATGTGTTCCATGACTGATAGTTCTTTAACTCCATTTTGACAGCATTTGTGATTAGTTGGAGCAGAGCCTGTGTGGCGGAAAACCCAACCGAGGGGAGGCTCGCTGATTTACCTGTTGTCAATTTACTTGATGTTGCAACTGCAACAACAACAGCAACGACTACAGATGCCATGATCTGTGCCATTTATATGTTTGACAGGTCATTACAGTTTAGACTATTTAGAATCAGCTTGCGCACACATCTACAAATGAGCCCCTCGAGAAATGTGGGTGAAAAGTGAGGAATATCTGACAGGGAAAAAAAAAGACAACAATCCATTCCAATCGATTGCTGTGATGCATGACTGTTCCAACTTGTGCCTTTTTCCTTAAATATAGTTTTGGCATTTTGATTGAATTCTGTGTGGAAGCCATGATAGTAGGTTAGAAGGCTCCCTGCAAATGAGCTATTGATGCGCAGTATGTGTAAGACAGTGTTTCAAGAACAATGACAGCCATTTGAGATTAGTGGTTAATGCAGTCAAGGCAGCCTTTTCCTCCCAAGTTTATTTTGCTCCTGCAATGATGGCACACCATCAACTTTTTAAAGTCATGGGCATCATTTCTATCCAGGGATCTGAAGTTTTTTGTTTGTTAGTTGTTTTTGTTGTTGTTTTTATCGCTGTTTGCTTTAATATGTGGAGCTCTAAGGCTCTAGACACCTGTCAGACTATTGATTTGCATAAATGTAGCTGCTACCGAAGAAGCCATGGAGATGCGGCCCTCCTCCTCCTCCATGGTTAATTAAACAGCGTCTCTTTTGTGCGAGGCGGTAGGAGATGATTGTGTCCCATGCTGCAGCAGTGCATACGAAAGACCTGTGGGTAGATGTCAGGTTGTGCTGAAGAACCAGAACATAATCAGCTGTAATTTAATTGAGGATGAGGATGAGAGGATGCACGCTGGGATTTTACTGCTTCTTGCCCTGGTGTTTTGAACACATACAGTAATATACCCCTCACCTGTTCCTTGAAAGTTATTTTGTAAAATATTCAGCTATCTGGCCGGGTTTACACTATCCAGAGAGCTTATTAGCTAGAAGACATTTCAGTGTTTTTTTGTAGAAGCCCCTCATGTTGTGATTCCACAGATGGATGCTGAACAGTATTTATTGATTTGGATACACATTCAATGAACCTATTCCAGATTTCATGCAGATCCAATCCAGGTGTGCTTGGATGGCCCAAGGCATCAATCACTGTGTTATGTCCAGACTAGCCTCACACCAACCAGTTACCTCCTGAGACCTTGTCAGATACAGTCGATACTGTGGCCTGTTCAGAACCTGATAAAAGAACCGGTTGGTGAAGTGCAAAATTTATTTCTTGCCCCTTCCCCTTCCCCATAACCCTTTCCCTTCTCCTATCTCTTATCCTTTAAAACAACGACACATGGTAGAGATGAAAATATTCATCTGAGGATAAAGAAAATATGCCTTTAGAAAATGCCCTGCATACTTTTGCAATATAATAAAAAAAGCTATTGAAACATACCAGGAAAGGCACCTAGAAGTTTGTAATGTACAGTACAATTTTGCTAGCTTTGCTATCTTTCGTCAAAAACAGACTGAATATTGTACATTTTATTGGACGAATGAAACAAAACACAACCTATTAAACATCTTCCCGTCAGCCAAGTTGTTTTATCCTCGAGCTAAAAGATGGCTGCATTCTCATTTCCTGTTTTTTTTAACGGGGTTGTGGACATTTTTAATGTAAAGAAGGTGGCCCTAGCCATTAGCTTTAGGTCTTACTTCCTATGAGAATTGGAACACACTCCCATTGTATGAATGCGCAAGAAACAAAGAGAAAGGGGAGACTAAGGCGTAGAAATAGGATTCAGTCTTGAATTTGTGCTGCCGTCAGCATCAGCAGCTAAGGCATATGATGGTTCAATAGTTCAGTAGGGTTCAGGGTGAGTGTTAAGTTAAAGTCTCTGGCTCCAGTACTGACAAGGTGTCAGATCTGCACTTGTTTGTGGTCAAGTCTTTTTTCACAGGGGTATGTTACAGTATATATCCTCCATGTGTGCACTTGACCCACCATTTCAGGTTTCTTTGAGAGACTCAAGCCTGCCTGTTACTCAGATAACAGAAAAAAAAACCTGTTGTGAGTCCTAGCAGCAAATAGAGTTGGATGGTCAGGGCCTTGAACTGTGTCCTTCCGGGCTGAGCCGTGTGTGTGTGTGTGTGTGTGTGTTCCTTGAAGGTCCTGAGATCACAGATGAGCTGGTGAAGGTCCTGCGCAAGCGTCTGGATGAGGCCACGCTGGACATCATCACTGTGATGCTCGTCCGCAACTGCAAACTGACCCCGGCCGATGTAGAGGTGACCTTTAGTTCCTCTCTGCAGCCCTCTTCCTCCCATCGCTAGATCTCATGCTGTCTTTCTGGCGTTTTCTATTTCTTTCTTTTCTCAGTCTCTTTTTTCCCCCCCTTGTGTGTGTTTATTCCCTTATTGGTCTCTCCACTTCTCTCTCTCTCTCTTCCTTGATCCATCCCCATCCAGTTCTTTCTTTTCTTATCCTTTCGTTTTTCTCCCTCTCTCCCCCCTCTCCTCCTCCGTGTCTGTCTCACTGTGTGCTCCTCCACTGCCTCTGCTCTGCTTGTAATCAGCCCTAAACGCAGGCAGCATGTTAAGCAGCAGGCTGCCATGATTCATGATTCTGAGACCTGTGGCACCTGGGCTGAGTTGCTGTGCTGTTGTGCTGGGCTGGATTCTGTTGTGCTGTGTTGTGTCGTGTTGTGTTGTGTTCTGTCCTGTGTTCAGTGCAGTGCAGTGCTGTACTGTGCAGTGCTGGCAGGTGTTTCCCAAAACCATAGTTGCTGAATAAGTTAGCAGGCTAACTAAGTTGCTAAAAAAGTCAGCTGAGTGCCAATATACTAATTTTGCTAACACAGTGCAATGTGAGTCAGAAACACACCCCTGACTTGTGGTGTTGGGTTGTGGTGTGGTTATGTGTTATGGTGTTTTGCTGTGTTGTGGTGCTGGACTCAGCTGGGCTGGGAGGGAATAAGCAAACAGACCTCATTAGTGCTGCATGTGTTTGGGTCTGTGTGTGTGTGTGTGTGTTTGTTTGTTTGTTTGTTTGTTTGTTTGTTTGTTTGTGTGTGTGTGTGTGTGTGTACTTGTGTCTTTGCATGTGTTTGTGTCTGTGTGTGTATAGAGAACAAATGTGCATGGCAATATGAGTGTATTAGGCAGAGAAAACGATATGGGATGAAATCTAATGCCCACCAATCCCTAGGATCTGAACCCTCAAAGCCCCAACTGGCACCAATTTGCTCCATAATTGTCTAATTCATGCTTGTTAAGTCATAAAGGGTTAAGAGCTGGGTTCAGGGAAGCCATTGGGATCCAGCCAATGGCTGCTCTTTTGCTCCCTTTCTCTTCCTCCCTCTTTCCCCATCCTCCTTTCCTCTCCGTCCCTCTCCCTCAGATTCCGAATGGCTTTATTAGCCTGACCGTAAAGGCACTTAGACCGCCAAAGCAGTAATCTCATACAGCACAATAAACCAGAACATAGATGGACACAGCATTATATAACAACACAACAGCAGTGGTAGAAAACAGTGGTAGAAAACTCATGCAGGTAGAAAAATCATTAATGACATTAATAATAATAGATATGTTAAATTAAAATGGCCACACCAACTAATGCATTGATAAAGATATAAATCAAGATATTCAAACACAGTGTACCATGAAATCATAAGGGTTATACAATTTTCTCTCTCTCATCTCTTTCTCCTCTCTGACTCTTAATTCTTTTAAATACAATTTTATGTCCCATTGGTAGTGTGGCTACGTAGTTATGCATTATACAGCATATTGTCTTGTAAATGATATATATAAAAGATATTAAATCTCTCTCTCTCTCTTACACTCTCTGTTTTTTTTTTCTCTGTGTCTCTTTAGTTCATCCAGCCCCCTGGCTCCCCAGCCACAGAGGTGATGGAGTTCTCCCTGCCCCAATACTCCTTGGCCTGGCTGCCGGCTGTGGCCCACTACCTCAGGCAAAACCTGCTCATTTTCCTCCACATCCCCAAGTACACCGACAGCAACATGGAGCACCACTTCAAGGTAGGACTCTAGTGGCTGCTTCTGTTCCTGCACTGCTCCACATTCTCTAAACAGCTGAAACACACACGCACACACACACACACACGCACACACACACACACATACATTTTCTCTACTTGCACTATGTGTAATAACGATGCTGGAGCACCACTTCAAGAAAGTACTCTAGTGCCCATCTTATCTGCAGGGCTCCAAAATCTAAACTTTTGCTCCTCTGACACACAATCACACACACACACACACACACACACACACACACACTGCATCTGTCAAGTAGTGGCTCAGTCTGTCTGTTTTGGCAGCAGCTGACCAGCTTTCCTTAGCCCTGTCAATGCTTCACTGGTCTCCCAGCAGGATGTACACACTACTACTACTGCTGCTACGCTAATTGCTATATATGTTTTGGTGGTTTATGAGCTGATGCATAAAACAAAACTGCCTGGAGAGCCAGTCAGATTGGCAGGTGCGTTGTGCGCCACAGTTTGGGGCTAATGGATCATATACTGTATGAGAACTGACCAGGGACGCTCAGAGAGTACCAACCTCGACCAAGGCTAAGTGCCTTGTGTGGCAGTGTTCACAAAAGTGTGAGACCAGCTACCCCAGCGCAACATTCATTCACTCACTCACTGCCACACACACACACACACACACACACACACACACTGACTTGACTTCTGTGAGGCACTGAATCATTGCACAAACATTCTAACATCTGTCTGTCCTAACGTCCATCCACAGGCATCCAGTTTTGTATCCATTTAGGTCTTACGGGTGCCCACACTAAGCAAAGAGTTTTGAGAGTTTAATGCACCACCAGTGGGCTGTGAGGGACTGCAGTGAGGGTTGGAGTCCGGCTGGAGTGCACAGCTCCAGGAGGTCCTGAGATTTCGCATGCATGTAATCCTGACTGTAATGTATTCAAGCCATACGCGAAGTCTGGGGGCGCTTTGTCAAGACACCCTTTTATGTGGATGGGCTGCTTTGCTTTGAACCATTTCTTTCTCTCACTCTCTCTCTAGCTCTCTCTCTCTCTCTCTCTCCCTTTCTCTTTCTCTTGCTCTTCCTCTTTCTCTTTCTGTCTGCCTCTCCATATCTGACAATGTCTTATGCCCTTGACCCACAGCACTACTTCCACCTGAGCAGTGAGCTGCCCGACTCTGACCTCTACCTCTACAATAAGCCTGGGGGCCAAGGAACCGGAGGGAAAGGTAACTGCCCTCCCCTCCCCTCCCTTTTCCTCTTCTTTCATTGTTTGTCTGTTGGAGTCCGCACACACACACACACACACACACATACACACACACACACACACACACGCACACACACAAACCAGAAGTACAGAGACACATGCATCTTTCTCTCTATATTCTCTTACCTGTACCTGCAACTCTTACCAACAACAGCAACACACACACACACATCACACACCACCTATCTCCTGCTCTGTCTCTCTCCTTCTTCCTCCCCTGGTGTCTCCCAGGTTATGATTTCTTTCTCCGCATCCTACATTACACGCCCTCAATCTCACTCGCCACCCCAACGCTCCTTCTCTGCTCCACAATTAGACCCTGTGTTTCTTTAACTTCCTTCAGTAATTTACTGTCTGCTTTTCTTCCTCCTCCTCCTCTCGTGCTCTCTCCATCATCAACTTTTTTTTCTGCCTAGGTTCCCTTCTTTTCCACTCTTTTTTCTTTCTTTTTTGCCTCTTCTTTTTTTCCTCTTTTCCATCTTCTCCTCTTCTATGGACAGCAGACTCTTTTTTTGTTTTGCTTATTTTTTTGTATTAAGCTGCTGATTTGGTATAGAGTGAGAGTGAGAGACATATACACACACATTCGGAGAGAGAGAAAGACAGGGTGGAGAGAGAGAGAGAGTGAAAGAGTCATCACCTAGGATGTGCTGACTGGTCATTTCTGCAGTGGCTGCTGCCCATATTAAAATGAGTGGGCAGATGATGAAGTGCCTAGCTTTGCTAATAAACACTCAGCCCTTGTACCTGTTGATGTGCCTCGCCTGCCAGCATTGATCATAGCCCCACACACACACACACACACACACACACATACACACACAGACACACACACATACATGTACAGTTGCACGCACACAGACATACAGACTAACACAAACATGCACACACACACACACACACTCCACGCCCCATGCTCTGGTGCCTTGTTCACATGTTGATATGCTGGCAGTGGCTTTACAGCTTTGTTAAACACAGTCCCTGGGGTTAGCGACGGCATGAAATAATGACCCATCACTAACCACTCACTGACACGCTCCTCAGCTCTGCACTGCTCCTCTCATCTGCTCCCCCGTTATTGTCAATACCTGTCACAACATTCACCACAGCCTAAATCTCCCATACAAATGCACCTCGCTCCTTCATTCCTTTCTCTTTTTCTTTATTTTTTTACAAGGTTTAAAAAGTCTCCTCCTATGGATGAGACGTCTCTGACTGACCATTAGCGCTAGGCTAATATTTATGTATTTGAGTTCATAGCAAGTTGTGGGACTCTTTTTAATGCACAACATATTGTAACCCCTGCCTTTAAAACCTGTATGTATTCCCTATGGAAATTCTTAGAAACGATAGTATTTGTAGGTGTATCCAGTCAGGAAAAAAACGGCTGTCTTAGCCCGTTCATTGTATACATGCCAATGCCCATGCCAGTATGATTATCTTACCCAATTAGTTTTGTATAGTCACATTTACCACCTCTCCAGTTCTTACTGGGTTTTTTAAGTCATTATGAAGGGATGGTGGTCCATGAAATGGACCGTAAGCACTTGTCGGCGCTAGCCTGGCTTAGTGTCACCAATGTGTTAAATTACAAAGGCCACACCAACTAATGCATTGATAAACTGCAAAATAATGGCCTTGAAAGACAACACAGGGGCTGTAATACTCAAATACACACGAGAGACACAGGGATGGGCACCAAAACCTAACAAACCATGGCCAATAAATAGGCAGCAAGATGGTTGGGAGTAGGGGTGGGGCTTAGTGCATGTTTCCAATCATCTTGTTGCATTGGTTGGCTGTGGTTTATTATGTTTTGTGTGTTTGTTTGTGAGGATTAAAGTCCCTGTGATATCTTTTGAGACCGGGATTTTCCACAATGTATTCAGGGAGTAAAAAGCAAGCCAATCAAGGGGAGAAGCCTACGATTTGAGACAAAAAATGAAGTCACATTAAAATCCTGCAAAATCTCCTTTTAAATATAATTTAAAATTTGGACAGATTAGAAACAAAATTAATGATTTGTAGTTTGTATTAAATTGTTGTTGTGATATTTTTCTCACTATCTCGCTTTGCATACACAGGTAATTTTTGACCCATTTTATTGCAGTGATTGTATTGTTTTACAAAAACTGTTATAATTTATTCAATTATAGAGGCATTATAATGATTGCTGTTTGTCAAAAGCTAAATATTTAATGGTAAATTGGACTATTAAATGATGAATTAAACTGATTTCAAACAATACTGCGAAGAAACTTATCCTTGCATAAGTGATGTATAGGAAATGAATGTGGGTCATTTTAGACCCATGTGTGCAAAATGTTATATATGTACATAAAAAGTGTTACAGCACCAAGGGCCGGTTGCACCAACAGGGCGTAAGATTGGTCTTAAAGCAACACGCCACCGTACTTCAGTATTGAAATATGTTCTTCCCCTAACTTAGACGAGTTGATACATACCTGTTTTGTCTCTGTGCGTGCACGCAATTGTTATGGCGGAAGAACACTTAGGAGCCCTTAGCCGTCGGCGCAGTAACATCCTTGGGGGAGAACATATACAGTCAACGGGGGAGAAGATTTGTCAGGAGTGAGGATATTACTGCGCCAACGGCAAAGGGTTCCCAAGTGTTCTTCCGCCATACATAGTTCCCCTTGTTATTTGCTTAGAAAATCGTTACGTTTTATTTTGTGTCACCACAACCATCTTAAATAACTATTCGAGTATCCACATGTAAATAGGAAAGACGTGGATTTCCTTGGTGGCTTCTAACTTCAAAGCTGTTTGGTGTACATTGAAAGAACTGGGTTAAGCTAAATGCTAAGAAAGTAGCATCACGCACCAGAACGACTGCGTGCACGCACAGAGACAAAACAGGTATGTATCAACTCGTCTAAGTTAGGGGAAGAACATATTTCAATACTGAAGTACGGTGGCGTGTTGCTTTAAGCTATTTTGGTCGTAACTCAACATTCTAAGACCAACTTGATTGTTACGCCGGTTGCACCAAGTGGGCTTAAGCCATCTACTCGCTAAGACCGGCCGTAAATTTTACGCCTAGTCAGGGGTTGGCGTAAATATTACAATATGGCCTAGTTGCTATAGTTATGATGAAAAGTGCAACTTCATTTTAATAAAAATGGCACGTCTGATACATAGGATATACAACGAGAGAGCTTTTAGACGTGAAAGAATAATTAGGGATAGGAGTAATCCCCTAGATTTGTGTAATGACAATGAATTCAATGAAAGTTTCCAATTCGGCAGAAAAGACCTGCAAGTGCTTATAAGATTGCGATTTTAGGCAAACGATGCCTTTCAAAACACTGTAGGGGACATGATTGGTATTTACAACTGCCTGTCGTGTCATTCGCTGAAATTTTTTGTCATTGAGTCGCCGTCTTCCGCGCTATGCTCACCAACGCCAAGTCTGCAGCAGTTTTGCCCTTAGTCCTTTATTGTATCTTAGCAATGCTCATTCTTAGTTCTAATTCCGAACCCTCTCATGGACGTGCATCAATAAGACCGTGTTTGATCGTGTAAGACCGTAAATTGTGTTGGTGCAACCGACTTAAAATCTGTTCTAAAGATTGGTCTTAACAAAGACCAATTTGACTTTAAGACCAGGCTTAGCTAAGACCAGTTGGTGCAACCGGCTCCAAGCCTTTAATAAAATTCCATTGAAAATGAATGTGGGTAATTTTAGCCCCATGTTGCCCATTAGATGGGTAATGACAGAACAAGGTATTTTTGTTTAAAAAGGTTTCAATATAAAAAATAAAATAAAATTATCTAATGATTAAAACAAGTCATTTGAGGAATTCATGGGGTGCTGGGTCATGAAAATAAGTTATTGAAGAGATATAATGAAGAAGATAACCCCGACCGGGTCATTTTAGACTCGTTATGCATTAAAGGGTTAAAGGGTGGCTGGGTGTTCTCACTCTGACCCCTGCTTTATTGACTCAGAGCTGTGTGTGCTTGTGTGCGTGTGTGTGTGTGTGTCTCTGTGTGTGTGTGTGTGTGTCCTGCTTCTTCCCACTTCTTCCCACTTCATTTCTCCACTTCATTCCTTTATGAGATTTAACTACTCGCTAATTGCTGAGCTGGAGCAGAGCCCCCCCAACACACACACACACACACACACACACATGCTCATGTGCTCACACACTCTTGCACACACAGATCCTACCCACAACTCATTAATTTGAAGTGTCTCCCGTTGAAGGCGTTGAAGTTATTTAATATCACTCGACCCGTTTCTGCCTCCTCACCTCCCTACCCTGCCCTCCAGTCTGCCTGACTGTCCGTTTGCTCACCTACCAGTCTGTCTTACACAGGGCAGTGGGGGCGGGGTTGCGTCAGGTACCGATGGCTTGAAGTATCTGTTGGCAGAGCTGCTGCTGGGAAGAACACACACACTTTCACACACACACACACACACACACACACACACACACACACACACAGCGAGCACACACATACCAACACAGCGAGCAAGCTAATTACCCAATCCCACATTCCCAGGTAGTTGTCACATGAATCTTTTAGGGCACCAAATTAGAGAATCAGCTAATTGAAATTTTAAGTGTGTGTGTGTGTGTGTGTGTGTGACAGTATGTGAGACAGGAGTTTGCTAAGTGTGTATCTTACTTAGCTCCATGCCCTTATATGTGATACTAGGTCTCCATTCAGATCAGGTTCTTCTGGAGTAAAAGGTCTTATTTCCTTCTTTCTTTTGAAGAAGTAACACAGTCTTTCCTACTCCCACCCATGTGTAGAAGGGCATCGGAGAGATGGAGAGGGCAGGATTTCTATGTGTGCACTGGCTGAATGCGCTCTAGACACACTCACACATTTCTGATTTATTTTTCTTTTGCTTTCTCTTTCTCTCACTCACTCACTCACTCACACACACACACACACACACACACACACTTGGCCATTCTATTCCAAGCACTCTGTTCTTCCCCACACTGAGGTGTTCATGTAGTGACAGTCAGTGTATGCATTTGTCAGTGTATGCATTTCTTGTGTGTGTGTGTGTGTGTGTGTGTGTGTGTGTGTGTTTTCTGTCCGTGTTCTCGTGCTCACCTGAACCCCTCTGTTGTGTGTGGGTGTCTCTATTGTTGTTGGTATTGTTGTTGACTTAGGTACCATGTCGGAGCTTGTACAGAACCTCTTCCCACCTTCCCAGTTTCAAGGTATCACCCCCCCCCC
>JAGFZM010001791.1:0-10423 GCA_017657215.1 Limnothrissa miodon | reverse complement strand
AGAGAGAGAGAGAGAGAGAGAGAGAGAGAGAGAGAGAGAGAGAGAGAAAAGAGTGAGCGAGAAAGTGATAGAGAAAGAGAAAGACTGTGGGTGTGTGAGTACATGGGCAAAAAAGAAAGCCTGTTAGTGTCCCTACACACATGTAGCCCCTTATCAGTGCAAGCTATGTGTGTTTGTGTGTGTGTGTAAGAAAGAGACAGAGTGAGAGAAAGAGAGAGAGAGAGAGAGAGAGAGAGAGAGAGAGAGAGAGAAAGAGAGGCTTAACACTCCTTTATTCAATCAGTTTGGTAGTGTTACAGGCCCAAAACTATATGCACCACTAGTAAATCACAATTCAGAATCACACATTTCACCTCAAGTTATTCATGAAATTCCATCCTCCCCACCTCACACATCAAACCTTCTGCCCCCCAATATCGCAAGGAATCTTTCAGTATCATTGACCATTTTGAGGTATGCATATTCAGTTCTAATTCTGCTTCCCACCATCCCCCTAAAGACCTCCAAAAGATCCGTTGAGCCACATCCCATTGCCTTGCTCTTCCTTGTTAACCAAATGGCCATCTTTGCAGTTTCCAAAAAAAAAAAAATTAAACCCAGATTTTTTTTCTTCTTAACTGTATATGGAAATCCTCCTACAAACCGCTCAGGTGTTAGTAACTCCCCAAAATCCTTGATCCAGTTCCCCAAGACCTCAAAAAACATTTCCAACCTACTACAGCTAAGAAAAAGATGATGAACTGTCTCTTCCCTTCCACAAAAAAGACACTCCCTCCCAACTGATGGATTCAGGTGTGCCACAGGTGTGTCTGTTTGTAGCTATAGCCCCATGAACGAGCCTCCACTGTAAATCGGCCATACGCTTCTCTATTGGAGGCTTATAGAAAGACCTCCATGAAACAGTAAACCCTGCCCCAAACACTTCTGGCCACCTCCACACCCCAGCACTCCTAAGGGTATTCTGATGATGTACCTTAACATTGGTCATCACAAAAACTTAAAACCATGCCTTCCCCACTGCAAACCCTCAGGATGCACAGGTCCTACCCCTCCTTCCCATTCCCCTACAATAAAGCCTTCACTTTTACCCCAGTTAACTCTAGCTGAGGCAGCACCCTCATAGACCTTAAGAGAGAGAGAGAGAGAGAGAGAGAGAGAGCAGCCATGTTACTGGACAACTCTAGACACAACAGCGACATTAAACTAAGCTGTCCAATTGGTTAGTGTATCTCAAGATGTCCTTGCTGAGAGGCTGTACACACACAGACACACACATACTTGCATATTACCTCTAAAAGCATATAACAACATCACATCACCACATCCTGAGACTGTCTGCGTGTATGTATGTGTGTGTGTGGTAGTGAGGTATTATGGGGATGTGCAACACTGGTCTGTGAGAGGAACATAGTGTGTGTGTGTGTGTGTGTGTGTGTGTGTATGTGCATATCTGTTGAGGACTCTGGCTTGTGTGTGTTTTCCGGAGTGTGATTCTGGCAGATTCTGGCCTTTTTTAATAAAGCACCCCAAAAAATGGAGGACACAGATGCTGGGAAACACATGAGTGGCCTACTTTTCCCTCCATGAACACACACACACACAAACACACACACAGAGCAAAACACACACATGCTTTTAGGCATAGGTGCACATAGAGTCACAGGCTTCCAAAAACAGAAACAATACAAACACACACGCGCACACACAAACACATAGTGGGTGTGGGCTAGTGTCCGGGTGATTTCATCAGCCGTGTGACTCAGGGTTCCCTGTAATTGGGTCAGTCTGTGTCTCAGCTTCAACTGAGTCTTCAACTGTGTGTGTGTGTGTACATGCATGGATGGCTATGAATTTTAGATAGAGACAGATTTTGCCGTGAAAATGCATGTGCAAAGTGTGTGTGTGTCAGACATATCTGAACACTCAGATATGTCTGACCTACGGAAAGCATTTATCAGCCTCTGGGTTATGTGTGTGTGTGTGTTTGTCAAATACAATGGCTGTGATATAGCTGGGGTTACAGTAAAAAGATTGCTCCCGTATCGAGGTTCAGTAAAAAGTCAGGTCAATAGAAAAACACTTGAAATCATACTTTTAGTTCAATATTTGCAGGGTTTCCCCTATGTACACTTGCCGCCGCACCTTCAGAGCCTGAACTTTTTGGGGTTGGAGGGGGGGTCTGGGAGACATTTTATTTGAAGGACTTACTTCAAATATTGACAATAATAATAACAAAAATACCCCCCGGGCTCTCAGTTTCTTGCACCAACTGTACATGGGTAACTGTACTTCAACACCTATGACCTGTACTGTAGTACCTTGACCTGTACTGTCCCCCAAGGGTCAATCCTTGGACCATTGCTTTTTAGCCTTTACATGCTACCACTTGGACAACTCATCATGAACAACTTAATCTCTTATCATAGCTATGCTGATGACACCCAGATTTATTTTGCTTTGTCACCTTCTTACTTTGCCCCCCTTGAATGTCTCTATCAATGTCACAAAATGTCCTATTTACAATTTCCTAATTACTATTGTAATACAGGAGTGTTTTTGTTTTGCTGGGTGTATAGAATCACATTTGTAGGTTACAAATCCTTATTCTAAAATAGTTTTTATTTTCTGTCCTTTATTAAACTTTCGTTCTTTTAACTTTTTTTTTTTTTTTACCTTTTACTCTTTGTATATATTTAATTATACCCTTGGTGTAACTTTTAACCTTATTTGTTTCGTTTCTTACTTTATTTTATCCACTATTTTTACTATTTTTATCTTTGTAAAGCACATTGAAATGCGCTATATAAGGTATCCGGCCCGGCAAAGCCTTGATGTGGCCCGTGGAGGCAAGGCTGAGGTTTTTTATTTAATTTTATTTATTTTTAATCATAAAACGATAAAACGTTAAAACATATCAGCCCTCATTCCCACCCAAATCAATATATAATTTCCTTTGTGTTTCGAAAGTTGAGTGTCACGTCATCAGGGCCGCACAAACACAACAAAATTTCAGTCACATATTAGGCTAGTTTACGCCTAGAATGGCGAGGAGACAGGTGGAGAATGATGCGTTTCTCAAGCGAAATGGACCGTAGACTACTAACGTTACTTCGTGATGGGCAAGCCAGTTTGCCTTGAGTGTGGAGAATCGCTGGATGTACTGAAAAAGGCCAACCTGAAATGGCATACAGTAGCCTACTAAACATACTAAGTTAGCAGTGTTGCAAGACCAGCTACGCAAAGACAAATTAAAATGCACTTCAGCGATGTTTAGATGCCCAACAGACAGCTTTCACAAGACCGAATTCCATCAGAGAAAACGTGTTGCCTCCCAGTTATGTGGTGAGTGAGCTAATCGCTAAGAAGCTGAAGCTTTATTCACATTTGTGAAGGAGTGCCTTGTTACAACTGCAGAACTAGCCTACTTGCGTGAGATTATCGCGAAGAACAGTCTCTGACCGGACAACGGTTGAATGAAGGTGATGGCGACGTTGATTTCTTGATGGGTGATTTAATGCTTTCAAAAGTTGAAAAGGTTGACGCTAATTTGCCTATGGGCTAGGAGAACCTACAACCATTCAGTAACGTTTGTTGAGTGATTGGGTGGTTTCAGAGATTTTTTTTAATAGGCTACGTATCTTTACCCAAGTTTTATAGAGTAGGCAAGTGAACCACGTCATTCTGTATGCAGCGGGTTAGCATTTTCCAACTTCCGGTTCCTAAGCGAAAACCCCTATGGGAAAATGAATGGCTCAAATAACAAAACAACATATACAACAAATATGGCAGTGTCTGACCTACGAGGACCTAGGCATTCGTTTTTCATCAATAAAATGAGTAGCAACATAGTCCGTGTGTGTTTTTTAGACGCATTGTAACGATGATAAATGAATGTTGCTATCCCTCTGCTAAGAACGAAAAATTAAGGTCTACATGGAGTTGTCTCTTACCTTTGACGTCATTTTGAAAAACGACGGTAAAATGATTTAAAATGCAATATGTTCTTTATTTACAATGATTCAGTGTAAATTACAACGATTACAACGATTACAACGGTCAACAATTGGCAAATCTTTCACAAAGCTTGTTTTAAAAAACTGCGGGATCACATGTTGTCGAGCGCAGTATTGTATAGCTCTGGTTACCATGGTGACCACGGGCAAGCGCCACATGTGTAGTCAAAAGGGCTTTCCGCTTTAGCCTAGTGATAGCAACATCTTATTTATTTTGTCATTAGACTGCAAATTTGCAAACCTATCGCCCATAACATGTTTTTTTAACATCCTCCATCGAATGCGGAGGTCGTCAACTCACATGCTTTTGCTCACACCTTATTTGAGACGGAGCTCCAAAATTAACATTGGATTTCCCATAGGGGAAAAACCTTAGGAACCGGATGTCGTGAAATGCTAACAAGAAAAACTACAGGCTTCCGGGTCACTTGCCAACTTAAAGCTGCGTTCTTCTCATATGATTGGTAGGTGAAATAAATTGGCTCGAAAATATTAAAATGCATAAAATATTTTTTCCCCCTCACGGCCGCACGCCGGTCTCCTAATTACGGACGTCATAGACGTTATAACATTAACAAATTCTCTTAAAAAGAAGTTAGGCATTATAAACATAATTTTGTGTGTCGTTTTTTTTAACATTGCTTATGTGTGATACCAATAACGCATATTTTAAGACACAGGATAAATAATTAATTTTATCAGTAAACCTAGCAAGCTAGCTTGCTAACGTTAGCACGGCAAACCGATTTGACTGGGTTACTATGGGAATATCGCTAGCGATGCGGGCTAGCTCGCTAGCACTTGGATTTTGGTTAAACTTGAATATTGTTGTAAACAAACTTGAGATGTAAATATTCATTTTAGCTGACAGCAGTAATGTTGTCTAACAAGGTCGATTTTATTGAGACTGTTATTTAGTAATAAGTTGGCTATGGACTCTGATTTCGTTGGTTAGCAATTAGACAGTAATGCATGTTTCTGGCTGTATAGGCTGAAATAAAGTTAGTTTTCTTCCATTCCGTTAACCTAGAAAATATATTTTTAAGCTAGTATTGATCACATTTACCTGCCTGTGGTGACAAGGGGTGTAAAAAGTACCAAAGACTTTGCTCAAATAAGGGAAATTAATGTATTGGTGGAAATTGAGTGAAATCCTACTAATTCCCCATTAAAGGCGCTCTAGGCGATTGTGTTTGATGTCACTTCTTGTTGACGTTCGAAGTATTGTCAAACAAAACAGAGGATAGCTCCCTCCTCCCCCTCCCTCCCATGCCTCCTGAAAGACTCACGCGCACTAACCCCCACCCAACCCCTCCTCCAAATCCTTCTTGTTGTTTATTGGCTGGAACAATGTTTGTTATGTTTCATTTCGTTTGTTATGCTAGGTTTGCCCACTGTGTTTTTTAGCCGTTTGTGGAGCCTGGGCTGTCTACAGAGACCGCGTTTTTTTACAGTGTGTTCAGGGGACAGGCAGCTAGCAGATTGTGAGGAGATGTTTGCTGTATCAACAAATGTTTTAGTCCTAAAAACGCGTCACATCGCTTAGAGCACCTTTAAGTTTAACCTGAGTCCCTTTTATTACCGGTCTCCTAAAAAGGCGTGGCAGCCTCTCGAACACTACGTCATTGATACAGGAAGAATCTCCTTATGATTCATCTCGCTTCATCAACCGTCTCTGACCTCCATGCTCTGTGTTGTGACATCATGACTGTATCCACTGCATCTTTTCTAGTCATTGTGACATCACTGCACCTACACTGCAGTTGTCCTGGGGTCATTATGACATCTCTGTACCCACTGTTGTGGGTAGTTCTGGTAGCGTTGTGATACCACTGCATTCACACTACGGCTATTGTGATATTGTGGATATTGTGTGATAGTGTGATATTGTGGATATTGTGTCATCACTGCCAACACTGCAGCCCTGTGCTGATTGAAGAAATGCTTTTCACTAAAGAATAACCATTGCATATTTACATACTTTACCACAATAAACATAAACAAAGTAAACATAACCATAAACAGCACAGCTCTCCATGTCCAGAAGGGACACAGACACAGAGAGAGAGAGAGAGAGAGAGAGAGAGAGAGTGTGTGTGTGTGTGTGTGTGTGTGTGTAAATGTGTGTGTGTGTGTGTACAGCTCCATGACTATCAGAGGAAACAATTACTGAGATGTTAAATCCAGTCCAATCACTTGACTAATGAGAAGACTTGCTTTTGTCTCAGCAATTAAATACACACCAACAGCAAATCCATTTATTTCGCTAACTGCACAGGAATTGTGTATGTGTGTGTGTGTACACGTGCAAATGCATGTGTGCGTGTGTGTGTGTGTGTGTGCTTGTACAATTGCGCATGTGTATGTGTCAGCATTTGTGTGTGTGTGTGTGTGTGTGTGTGTGTGTGTGTTTTAATACTGACGAATAGTCACTGTGTTTCAGATTGGTTGTGTCTGGGTGTGTGTGTTTTATTACTGATGAATTGTAAAAGTGAAAGTGTTTTAGAAGTGAAGTTTGTCTCTGTGTGTGTGTGCGTGTGTGTGTGTGTCTTCAGTAGCGGAGCAATATGTGTGTGTGTCTGTACTGTGCTAAACTGTGTGTGTTCGAGTCTACTCTAGGGGCTTCTCACTTCCAACCATCTGAAGCACCATGTGTGTGTATGTTTGTGTGTGTGTGTGTGTGTGTGTGCACGTGTGTAATGAAAGTCACCCGACTCCTTGAGGTCATTGAACTTAAGTTGGTTAAGGCTGTGAACACAAAGCAGCCAATTAGCATTTGCAAACACACACACACACACACACACACACATTCTTAATTTGCATTTAGGCCAGCAGCACCCCTGCCAATGCTTCCACAGGCTTTGAGTTTACATACCCCGTGATCCTGTGTGTACTCAAGTGCTGGAGTCACGCATGCCACAGGACAGCAACGGCAGAAAGTAGTCCCTCTACCTTCACCCAACTAGACCTACTCCTTCACTCAACTACTCTCTCTCTCTCTCTCCCTTTCTCTCTTTACTGCTCCTCTACCTTCACCCAACTAGACCTACTCCTTCACCCGACTATTCTCTTTCCCTCTCTCTTTCCTGCTATTCTACCTTTGCTGAACTAGGCCTACTCCTTCAACTATTCTCTCTCTCTCTCTCTCTCTCTCTCTCTCTCTCTCTCTCTCTCACACTCTACTCTGCTCCTCTACCTTCATTGAATAAGGCCTACTCCTTCATTCAACTACTCTCTAACCTCCTACTCTCTCTCTCTCTCTCTCTACTGCTCTTACACATTCACTGAACTAGGCCAACTTTCTCTCTCTCTCCCTAATTTGTTATAATTTAATTCAATTCAATTCAATAGAGCTTTAATGACTTAGTCATTTACTCTCTCTCTCTCTCTCTCTCTCTCTCTCTCTACTGCTCTTTTCTTCACTCAATTACTCCCTGTCTCACTCTCTTGACAGATCTTTTACACCTTCAATTAACTACTCTCTCTCTCCCTACTACTCTTACACCTTTATTGAACTAGGCCTATTTCTTTACTAAACTACTTCACTGTCCCTCCTTCAGACAAAAATATCTCCTGCTTTGCTGAATTACACCCCTGCCATCATCCAAATACTTCTCCCCTCAGTCTAAAAATAAATCCCCATCTTACTTCCAAATGACAGTTCCGATTTTTTTTCCAGTTTCCAATTGCCTAGCCTTAGTTGAAATATCAAAGAGTCCTTTATAGTAACTCATTCATAACTCTGATTCTTCAGCCTAGGGGTGGGCGATATAGTCTAAAATTTATATTGCGATATATTTTGAACCATAGACGGTAGATGCTATATATCACGGTATACTTTGGTATGTAACTTACAGCATAACAGTTTCTTAATGGTTACCATAGCATAAAGTCAATATGTACAACAGTTGTTTAGTCATCGTTCGGAGGTGTTTATATTGGACTCTCAAATTCACAAAGAGGTAAACTGGTAAGCTGCATTTGTGTCAGGCAGTAGCTGTTCAATTTATAGGCTCTTACACTGTTTCGTTGTAAGAATGAAAAGGTGCTATGAATAAGGTGAAGCTACAGGTCAACATTTTTGGAGACGCAATTTGTGGAGACGCAATGAGCCTATCACAGTATGCTGATATGACCCAAAATCTCTATCGTAGGCCAAATGCATATTGCATACGATATATATCGTCTATATTGCCCACCCCTACTTCAGCCTAAATTGCAATCCCCCCCCACCACCACCCATTAATATTTGATCATTGGCCCAGTCTAATCTAGTATACTCTAGAGCCGCCTAGCCTAGCCTAGCCCAGCCCAGCCCAGTTCTGAGGAGTGTATACTCCGCCAGTTCACACACCATTATCTGGATTCATCGCAGACATGCCATTTCCTTTATGGCCTGAATGACAAACACAAAATCAGATAAGCAAATTAAACCCACAAATGCACATGCGCACACATCACACACTCACAATACATGCGTGCGTACACACACACACACACACAAACACACACACAGTCAGTACACTACAATAGGATTCTATGGCTGTCCCTCTGGCTTTTTAAAGCAAGATCAGGTAGCCAGGAGTATGGACTTGTCATCTGAGCGGTCCAGGGAGCACTCCCAGGCCAACACAAAGCCCACAAGAGCCAGTCTATCAGGACACGGCATCACCATGGCGATATCACGTTCACCCTGACGACTGCAGGACCTCAGCAGTCACACACACAGTAGTACAGAACCAACCCCCCCCCCCCAAACCAGCCCCCGCTTTACACTCACACACACACACAGTTATTGTAGACTGATGTCATCTACATGCTCCTCAGGAAGACTGGGGGAGGGGGGGGGTTTACTTGCAAGTAGTTAGATATTCTTTTTCTGTACACTAGTATTAACAGTCTGTTTCAAATGTTCATGTGTGAATATGGGGGTTTTGCTTTTTTTCTCCAAACCTGCAATTCCTCCACATGAAAACACGCATTGTGTTTACATCGTTGACTGCCACTACCACATGCTCTAGCGCATGCATGCAACCAAGGTCACCTTACATAGTCTATCCCTGCGTGCTTAGATAGGGAACCATGCGTCCTAACCAGTCAAGGTCACCTTACATAGCCTATCCCTGCGTCCTTAGATCGGGAGCCATGCGTCCTAACCAGTCAAAGGAAAGGCCTAGGCTCCATGTCGGCTGACTAGGATGCTTCTTGGGTGTCTTGCACGGAGGTGGGTTACCTAACATTCCCACCATCACAGAGACATCACCACTGTGGGACACCAGTAGACACTAGAGCAGGGCGATTCAATTAAAATTTCATTTGGGTCACATTTCAAAACCAAGATTACAATGGGCCGCACATTTCCAGCAGTCATTAGCAATTGGTAATGACACTTTTCACAAACTTTGATTATAAAACAATTTTATTTTTTTTTACCCTTCAAATTGACGACATTGAATGCTGAAAAAGATTGAGAGATTTTATCTGCCAATTATGAGCTTTAATTCATAATTCAAACCAGAATCTGTTCTATTTATTAAAAACTTAATCTAGTAGTAGCACTGATTTCAATTGGACGGACGTCACGCTCTGCTGCTCTCTCCCTTCACCCGGAGTGCCCGGTGTACGTTCTGAACACTACGAAGGGGTGATGCCCTGAATAAACGAACCACCCATTCCATCCACACTCTGGATTTCTGAACGGTTCAAAAGGACCAGAGTGTACTCGGATCTCTCTGAGTGTCAGCTTACAAATGCACCCTCTGTAAAAGACCCAAGTCACGTTCTGGTCTGGGCCGCACATGGCCCGTGGGACACCGATTGAAAAGGGCTGCACTAGAGCAATGAGGTGCAGGCCACCACAGAGACGTCACCATGACAATACCTTGGTCACCCTGACGACTGTAGAAATGTAAAGAACACCAGCAATCACACATGGAGAAGTATAGAACAAACCCCCACTACCACACACACAAACTAACACACACATAGTTCAGCTACTGCATCTCTATGGAAGCCTATCCAGAACAGGGGGTAAAAGGCCATCACTCTCTCTCTTCCTCCCTCTAACTGTGTGTGTGTGTGTGTGTCTGTGTGAAAGAAAGACAGGCTCTGATTTCAACTGGGCTCTCCCCACACAGCAACTTAGCAACAAGCACACACACACACACACGCACACACACACTCACACAAGCAGACATACACACAGAGACAAAGGCAGAGAGAGAGAGAGAGAGAATAATATCCTATTGTTGTGTGTTTTTCATTTCACACTTCCGAGTGAGCATGTACAGTATATGAGTGTGTGAGGCCAGCCGGATGTTAAGACTTAGCAATCTATATGGTGCCACATTCCAAGATAGAACTCTATAGAATGACAGAGCCAGCCCCTCTCAGTTTCACACACACACACA
>JAGFZM010001790.1:3898-19161 GCA_017657215.1 Limnothrissa miodon | reverse complement strand
GGGGGGGGGCTCCTGAGGGTCCTGTTATTTTCAGAGCTGTAGCTAATTGCAGCAGGTTATGAAGCATCATGAAGCTACTGCAGACACAAGTAAGAGATGCACTGCGGGAGGAAGAAGGCGGCAGCTGCCTCTGGCCCAAACTACCACAGTCATTCATATTCAGCCTCCCCCCCCCTCTAATCTAATCCTGTGTTCTGCCAGTCAACATAAGCTCTACGGCAGGTAGATGCACATTTCCTACCGAAAGCCAAATCTACAGGAACCTATACATTCAGAGAAACCTCCCGCATTCAGAGTTGAGACTGAGCCTCATTAAAGGCTTTCACGCATGCCAGCGCTTACGGTAGCGAAACACAGAGTCTCCATCACATTGCATGAAGAGGATCTGAGAGACCCAACTGAGTACTGAAGAGGAAGGCAGGAGAACTGTGGCGTTTGTGTGGCTTAAGCTACTTCCTCAAATATTTGCATGTGTTTGCATGTGTGTGACACGTTAAACTGATAAACGCCTGCTTAACAGAACTGTCTGTTTGGCTTGCACAGCTCATCATTGACAGAAAGGATTTCATCTAGCCTACTTCTCTTTTTGTCACCAATGTCACATACTGTAACATTTGAACACAACTCAACTGCAGTCAGTATGCTGTATATATTCCAATATATTCTTCATGTAACATTTGAAAATGAAACAGTTATCATTTATCCCCACCCCTACTGCATTCTGTGATCACTTCCTCCTTTTGGGTTAGCATTGGCCCTATTCAATGGCTTCTCGCCGCCATCTTTCACTGCCTGTGCTGCCGTTTGGCCTTTATGTTGAGAAGGGAAACTGAAGGGCACAGCAAGTTCCCACTCTGAAATTCCAACCGCTGCCCGTGCCAGTTATCAAAGAGAACGCGCCAGGCGGCAGCATCGCAACTCAAGTTGCCAACGAGGTCGTGATTGACTCCTGTCAACATGTTTGCGGTTGTGGCTGATCCTGAACATGCGCCGTCGTGCGTGTCAAGGCTCTCTTGAAAGCAACACCGACCCCATCCACAGACAGGGGAGAGGCCCATGGAAGAGACCCTGTAGATGGTAAGCCTACGTATAGCAGTAAGCTAAAGAGCCCCGGAGCCGTCCGTCACAGCCGTGGGCTTGCACAAGCCTGTAACACTATTAAAAGAGAAGCATTAAGTCAGATACTGGCAGCGGGGTGGGGCTCAGGCATCCCATAATTCCACATCTCCCGGTCTGTCGCTCCTCCAATGACTGGGGGGCACCGACAGGCTCTTTTATGTGCGTCCACAAGCACAACTTCAAACACCACTGGGCTCCGTGCTCGGCTTCAAACTGCTGCTGCTCTTGCCACTCTAGGGAATGTGTTCCCCTCCATATTTTGAAATAAAAATGTTAAACTTTAGCCTGCACTCGCATGCATCAAGCTATTATCTAGAATAACCAGTCATACCTTATTACAAGCACGCAGACGCTGCAAATAATGACTCATCCGTTTCTGCTTAGCAAAGCATTAAATGTATGTGCAGTATTTCACAGAGCCCACATTCATGTTACATAACTCTATTTTCACAACAGGCATTTCATTTCATTAAGGTTTCATGCAACGGAAATTTCATTACAAATAAACATTTTGGTTTAATAATATTTTCCACATGTGCAAAGAGGATCAATTGGGTCCTTCTTCCATTTTAACTTCTTCGGTTGAAAGGGAAAAACAAAAACAAAAAGACCAATCTAACAGTGGACAGATGGTGGATGGACAAGTTGGCCCAGTGGTCAATGGTCAGC
This sequence comes from Limnothrissa miodon, assembly GCA_017657215.1. Classification (NCBI taxonomy): domain Eukaryota; kingdom Metazoa; phylum Chordata; class Actinopteri; order Clupeiformes; family Clupeidae; genus Limnothrissa; species Limnothrissa miodon. Next base: position 17,373 of record JAGFZM010001790.1, on the reverse strand, counting down.
AATTTCATTAGTTGTAAAAGAGGGGAAAAAGATGAGATGAGCAGGAGGGAGGGTGGGAGAGAGAGAGAGAGGGAGGGAGAGAGAGAGGGGTAGGGGTGCGCAACAGTAAAGGTCTAGAAAGAAAATAAGAGTTTGATGAGAGATTGATTAGGAGATAGACTCATTTAAAAAAGAGAGAAAGAGGTGAGCGAGCGAGCAAGCGAGCTAGCGAGAGAGAGAGAGAGATAGAGATAGATAGTAATAAAGAAAGAGAGCAAGAAAGTGAGAGGGGGTAAAAGAAAGAAAAAAATAATGAATAAAGAAAGAGAGATCAGTATCTGGTTGCGCTGTGCGTTGTGTCTGTGTGATTGGAGATCTATAGCCATCTATACAGGTGGCTTTTCATTGGGCAGAGCTCACCTGCACCCTCACCCTGTAAAAGGGCCTGGAACATAACACATGTTGCCATGGCCACTGCCTGTGGCTGCCATGGATACCAGAGTTAAAGAATCAGGAGACTGACAAGCTCTCTGGGGAGGGAAGAGATTCTCAGCATCTGACTGCTCCCTGCCGTATAGCACACAGACAGGATATAGACAGGCTAAAAGCCTGCGGAATACTGATCAGAGGTCAGTGAGCAAACAAATGAACAGCAACAACAGGTTCCCTATTCGCATTTTTATGCAAAGGTTTGTGTCATTTTCATGGACACAAGTATGTGCATTCACTCTAATTAGAAATGCATAAATTTACACAAACACACACACACACACACCTACCCTCTGGTTGAGCGGGGTCCCGGTTTAAAACAGCATAGCGTGGAAGTTGGATTCCCTCAGCTTTTAATATCCGATACACTTCTCTCCTAAAACAACATTAGAAGGAATAAATATTTATTTACTTAAAAAAAGAAGACAGAAAACACACACACACAAAAACTCCCTGTCATATGTGCCATGTTACTGATATTTTCTCTTCAATGATGTCATGACAAGCACACTTCACAGAGGACAGAGGGGCATTTATCACCCCATAAACACACACACACACACACACACACACACACACACAGGCTTTGCATACGTATGGCCATCCTATCATGTGAGCGGGTAATTTAATCAAGGTACTTAGGACGGGAGTCACCCAGTCTGCCTGTGTTGGCAGGGTGCCGCATGCGTGTCCGCCAGCCTGTGTGCTTCCCAGAAGAGGAGTGCAGGGGAGCCAACACAATCAACCAGGAGCACAAACACACATCACACTCTGTGATGCATCAGTCTGAGGCCACCGCACTGCTGCACTGCTGTCTGGTCTATGAGCCTGATTTAGATGCATTTCAATGCAGGACAGAAGTGATGCCTATGGCCCACTAGTAACATATCACAGATGGGCAATGCTACCAAATTCATAAATGGACATTCTGAGGAAATATTTTCTGATTTTCTGAGGTATGGATGGATGCATTAGTCCGCCAATAAGCCCTTCCGAGTCCTGTGTGTGTGTGTGTGTGTGCTTCTCACCTGTCCTGTATGCAGTACTGCAGGTCCAGGTCGTTGATGACGAACGGGTTCCTGAGTTTCTCGTAGGCCACTGCTTTATCCAGCGGGAAACCTGCAAACACGGTTAGCACCATTCACACGAGACCCAAGCAACCGCACATTACCGTCAGATTCAAGCAAAAGCAGTTGAACCCAATTTCTATTTATTTGGATAGCCCCTTGAGATGCAACATCTCGTTTTCAAGGGGGTCCAGGACAGATACAAAATTAACATAAGACATACATCACCAAAAAACAGTATGATAATACACAGTACGATAAATCATGACAAACACACTGCTCATCACCCCAACACGGTCAGCCAGAAACAGAGGAAAAACACATACATACATACATACACATCTACATACAGTAGGCACATATATGCACGCACGCACCCATATATACACACACATACATCTTCATTTCCTCTCACACACACACATATAAATATATACCCATGTTAATGTCCTGCATTATGTAATTCTATGCACTGCAGAGCTAAACCCATCACTGCTTTAAGCCTTTCATCATTCAGACCTGGTCTAATTCACTGCGCATATTTATCATGGCAGTCTTTCCAGCATGGTGATCAGAATATACAGCTCCAGCTCCCCCCCTACACTCACATCAAGGGTCAAGTGGTTTTTGGCATTTCAGCCCTATACACAGTATAAGTTAAGATGAGACAACGTTCCACCATGGAACCAAGCGGTGCAACTACGAATTAGAAATTTGGGACAGGTTACGCATTGTGTACATAGGCTAAGATTAAGTCTACTTAAAATGCTACGTACATGTATAAATTAGGCTACATCTACTGCACCTACACTCTAAATATACTATACATAAATTGCTCAAGACAATAATACAATAGACAGTAAGACAGGGCATAGAAAAAGCATGAACAGAGCAGGGTTGAGGTAGCTTGAATGGTATTTAGCAGCATAATACAGGTGTACATTCAGTTTAGTACCATCGTAAGCAGCATTCATTTTGGTTCACTATTATTCTCTGTCTAATTTGCCATTTGTCTGATGCTTTGGTCAGAGACCTGTTCATTGCAATGCATCACACTGCACACACAGCTCTGCTCCCCATTGCCTCGAGGTCATCGCTTTTCAAAGTGGTTGTTTTTTTTTTTTTTTCTGTGATGGGATGTGATGCTATCGTACTCCGAGAGACTCTGCTGTTTGCCTTTTGTTGCTGTGCACAGTGCAGCGAGTCTGAAGTGGTCTCTCTGGCCGAGGAGTCAGGCGGATCAAAGAGAAGAGGACCAGACACGTCACCTTTTTAATCTTTCCCCAGAAAACTGATGGAAATTTGATTGAACACACTTGCCATGAAAAATGAAACACTAATTTGCAGTTGAAAATCAACACCATTTCTAACTATCGGAAAAAATGTGGTATAACAACGCCAGAAAAATCCCCAGAGGAGACAGAAATAAGAGGCGATTTGTGTTATCGGAAATGGACATTCTTTAAGTGCCTTCCCACTGCCCACCAAACCACAACGTTCCAGAGCAGATTGCAGATAGCTGCAATGTTTTAGCATGTTCAGAAAACCAAACAGACCTACAGAGCATCGACTGTTAACAGACAAGACAGATGATGCCTCACTGACACTTCGCATTTGACCTCACAAACACCAGACTTATGAAACACACACACACACACACACACACACACGTCCAGCTACTGCTGGTTGGAGTTGGTTGGCATTTGTCTAACCACTGTGATGAGAACACTGCTGCTCTTAGGTTTAGTCAGACACCAGGCTTAGCTCATCCCTCACTATATGGCTTTTTAAGGTTGGTTCTTAAAATAAATAAATAAATAAAATAAATCAAATCAAATAAATAAAATAAATAAATAAAAAGACCCAGCAGAAGTCATTATTTTGTGTTAAATCTCTACCAGGCCCTTTTCTATAGTGGCAGAAGCCAATTTCCAAAGCTGTCGGGCGGCTGGTCCTCATCGATATCCGCTTGTTCCTTCCAGGGCCGAGACAAATAGCTACAATTATGAGGAGGCAGCTGGCAGTAGACGGGTGGGTGCCACGGCATAAACACCACCACCCGCCCGCCTGCCCCGCCTCGCTTCCCAAAGCGAACATACGGGCATGCGTTGCCCCTGGCAGCTGACCAGAACATTAGATCCTGACAACTCCCCGAGAGAGCACCCGTAGACAAAGCGTGTAGCGTGTTTACATTTAACGGGCAGCCAGGCAGCTGCCAAGTCTTTTGACTTGGGCTGCAAATAATTCCAAATGTATTTAATGTGCGAACATGTTTCAGGGCAGCTGCACTCAAACTGACTAAACAAAGTCCCACTGCCTGTAATGTTGTGCCAGGGCATCAAGACATCAACACCATAGCGGAATGCTCATATAAGCCGTTCTCATACCGGACAGCCCGGTTCAGAGCTGGTCCCTGCACCAATAACACTGGGAACAGAAGTGCTTCCCCGGGAGGCCCATGGTCATACTATTATGCCAACCGTGCTGCATAATCGACAGAGAGCCCAGAAAAAGGCCATACGAAAGCTGATGTGTGTGAGTATTTGCACCATTTTCTCACTGAAGTTTTCTCTGCCATTTTCCCCTTTAAGGTTTTCATAATAGGTCTATTTTTTATGCATTAGATCAGGATCAACCTAGTGACGTCCATTTGAGTCGTCATGGCTAGCACAGACACCAAATCATCATGGTGGCCATCTAAAACAGCGTGATTTTGTGACGTGTGTGACTGACGGTTTAAGATTAGATGCAGTCTCTGGTGGGAACCGTTCTCTGAAGGTAAGGAAAAGCCACATACTCACACACACACTCACTCACACACACACACACCATATACTGGCATTGGATCTTGTATGTTAACACTGTGGCTGTCAGTTTGGCCTTAAATCCCAATTGGCTGACTTCTTACATTGTGAAATATGGTTCAAGTGATGGCCATTGTTTGACATTCCACTTGAGTTCTTCTGAAAGGTGTTGGGACATGTTACCCAACACACACACACACACACACACACAGGAAAGGAATGCACTGGTCTAACTTAAACCCAAAAAACTCTCTGCAGGTATTTCCTGCTGTTTACAGATGAGCAGGCTGCAGGAGCAGCAATGTGGAAGCTCACAGTGAGGCTTTTCATATGTGTGGGGAGGGGATGAAGAGGAAGTCCTTGCCCTCACATTGACACAAGCAAACAGACCAACATTCACACACGCAAACACACCAGTCAATCTAAATATGTCTGCGAGAGTGTTTGGAACTGAGGTGTGTGCCAAAGATCATGTTTGCATAGGAGTGCATGTGAATGCAGTTTTAACTACAATATGAATGGTGGGCACAAGGGTTTGTGATCTTTCTGTGACGGTGCACAAGATTCTCTAATCCATCCTTGATTTTGTCTGGCATCAAACATATTGAGTTATAACACTTCATCAAACACAATAGTTCCATCCTCAGGGCCCTGGGCTGGATCTTTAGGCTGGGATTCAGGCTCATCAAACTCAACTCAGCTGTGCCTACTGCACCCCGGAGCTCAGCCAATCTCGGTATCAGTTACCTTTGGAGTGGAAGGAGATGAGGCAGTCACACTGGGGCCAGTTCTCCACGGGCTCGCTGAGGATGACCTCCTCTTCAATGGTCACCACTGTGATGTACTTGAAGAGGCTCAGGCGCTCCAGGATCTCCTTCATGGGCTTGGACTTGGACTTCTTTGCCATGGCACAGATGCCGACCACAATCTGCCTCTCGGGGGGCTTTTATTTTGATGAGAAACAGCAGGAAGTAGGGGAACAGAGTTACAAGGGCATAAGACACTTTATATGATATCTGATGTCATATATCCATCTACTAAATAATAACTACTTTTGGACTACTACCGGTCATTCCTTTTGGCCACAAGACACTTCATAGGACATCTGACTTTACAAGCCATCATGTACTGTAACAGTAACAAAGATGACCCATCTACATTCCACTATCTTATGATGATCACACAGACAAAAGCATGCATTTGGGTCCATTTACACTATGCCCCCCCTGGCAGTTTACCGGTAATTCATGCTCCAACCTATTTTAAGTTCTCCACTATTTGATGTCCCCTTTATCATGGCGTCACTAGTTGACAATGTCCTTGTTGTTTCTGATAAATTGCAGGTTACTAAATACCAAATACGTCTATGCTAGAAATTATAAATATATATGTGTGTGTGTGTGCCTTTTCAGTTTGACTGATTTGTCTGCTAAAAATTCTGAAACATTTTCTATTAAAGGTGCTCTAAGCGATGTTACACGTTTTTAGGACTAAAACATGTGTTGTTACATACAGCAAACATCTCCTCACAATCTGCTAGCTGCCTGTCCCCTGTACACACTGTAAAAAAAACGCGGTCTCTGTAGACAGCCCAGGCTCCACAAACGGCAACATAACACAGTGGGCAAACCTAGCATAACAAACGAAAACGAAACATAACAGTGTTCCAGCCAATAAACGACAAGGTTCATGAGTCTTTCGGGAGGCATGGGTGGGAGGGGGAGGAGTAAGCTAACTTATAACGCTTGAACCCTCTCTGGAGCTATCGTCCGTTTTGTTTGACAATACTTCTAACGTCAACAAGAAGTGATGTGAAACAGCATCGCTTAGAGCGCCTTTAAATTATGTCTAAATATATACTGACATTAAACAAATATAAAAATTGGGCAATATTTACTGACCATTTACTCAACCAAAACAGAAAGGTATACACAGATTTGATATACAACAGTAAAGGGGAAACACATTTTTCATAGATAAGTAAATATGTAAATAACTGGTTTAGACTGTGCATGCTTGAGTTATCTAGCTCTGAACACATATAGACATCCATTCAGAGAGCGGAAAATATCAGAGGGTCAACCTCCAGTCTTAAGGAGTTACAATGAGCAGTCTGTGGTGGGCAACACTAGGGATTGCAGCATATGGGAACATGAAACACATGCTTAGCAATGAGCACAATGTTTAACAAACTGGTGGGTTCATATAAAAAGTATAGAGACAGGAGGTGACCTTGGTGGCGCCTTTGGAAAAGAGGCCTTCAGGTCCAGCAGGGTCACAGCTGTTCCAGAGCTGACTGACAGAAAGAAGCCATGGCTGCTTGAAATTCAGCAGCAACCAGGCCTGTGTCACTGTTTAAACCTGGCCAACCACCTCAGTCCGCTTTTAATATTTAACCACTAGTGACACGGTCAAAATGGGCACACAAGATCTCACAAGAGTCCAAAGGGACTAACTGGCACTAAATTGCAGGCACCTTAATAGTACACACACAGAACACCCACACAAGATTTCCAAAACAATATACAGTAGACAATTACAGAAGACAGGGAGGCCAATGATGTGCTGCTAACTGCTATGAATACTGTACATTTCCATTTAGTTTTGTTTTGGATACTTACAGAGTCATACTCTTCATCGTCCTCCTCCTCCTCCTCCTCCACGTTCTCGTACAGGCAGTCGTAGCCCAGCACCCGGCCTGGGTCCAGGAGCTCGTCGCCCTCTCCCTCGTCGGCACCGACAAAGAAGCGCGGGTGGTCCGCTTCCGACTCCCCCGCGGACATGGTGGCCCAGGGGAGCTGAGGGGCGCCCCGTCAGCCCAGAGCCGCTCCGCACCACCGGACCTATGCTGAGTGCTCTTCCACGTGCCACCAGACCACAACCAAATCCCCACCCACCTGCCTTCCTTACGACACACTCCCGTCACTGTCTGTTACTCCCGATCCCTCTTCTCCCGCTCGCTCTGTCTCTCTCTCTCTGTCTGGTCTGGTCAGTCTGCAGTCGGAGGCAGATTAAACTGACAGGAGGAAATGGCCTGATTTGGCTACGCATCCACGGGGCAGGCAACCTCACTAGGCGGGGTAAGCCCAGGCCTCCCTCCCCTCATCCTGGTCTTCAGAGATCAGCATGGTGCTCTATCTGGAAAACAGAACACACACAGGAACAGGGCTTTTTATCATCAGAACTATGGGTTCTGTTTCACTGATTATGCAACGTTTGCAGATTACTGTGTTTCTGGATAATGTATCAAGTCAAAGGCACGGCACCTTCTCTCCTTCTCTCTCTCTCTGTGTGGTATCACTTCCAGCTATCTGGCCTTCTCCATGACTATTCACTGTGGGTTATTGCAGGCAGAAGCACGTCACAGAGTGAGGTTTAGCCTACATTCTGTTTTTTTTATGCAAGGGTTGAATATGGTTGTTTGCCCTGAATAATGGTTCAATCCATTTGAACCCAATTACTTGTATAAGACAAAAAAATAAATAAATAAAACTAGAAAAGGATGTGAGGTTTGCTCTGTATTTACTGTTCAGTAAATGACATTGGAAGGGAAAAAGACAATCACTGAAACAAAGATGAATTAATCATACAGTATAATTGCTTTATAAATGGCCATTTTAAGTCCCTTCGGACTGGGTGTCAATCCAAGCCACATCATGCAGGGGACACAGTATGCTACCACGTAACAAATACAAAGGAGACGGCAGAATAAATACATATTTAGAGGGTGATTCAATGAGAAAATAAATCCCTGGGAACCTGATAAACACCGCTCTGTTATGCAACAAAATGTTCCACTCATCCATCTCATGCTTTTCCATTCAAAAGAAAAAATGAAACAGTCTCCTTAACACATGCACAATAAACTGTTGATCTTTGTCCACACTGCTTCAATGTTGAAAACAGCAATGTTTTCCCCCCACCCTTGTAATCTTCAAGCAGAGCCATCATGACATGATAATCCCCTAACAACTCATAACAGGCAGGGGAAGGAGTACAGATCTCTTTCTGACTTTACTATTCAGCCAAAGCACTTACTAAATGGAATGTGTTGTCGTCATACTGAATTATAATGTACAGCTGTATTGATCTAAAAGAGTAAAAGTTATTGAGTTAATGCTCATATTCCATCATTGGGCAGCCCCAAATTATGTGGTGATGTTCTATACACATATCTCAGTTTTTCACTGGGCACAGTAAGCATACTGTGACTTAAGTAGGCATCTGGTCCACAAATCCGTTGCCACATCCATTACTCTTTGCATTTAAACTATGAAGAAATTAATGGAAGGTATCAAGAAAATGTCAACCAGTACAACTGAATCCGTTTTGAGGCTATCCAAAACAGACTAAACTACACTTGTATGCACTTTGACAGGAATGTGTTTAAGAAACACGAACAAAATACTATTTCAGCTTCCAAACCAAGTACTCTTTTCCTGTTTTGCAGTGGCCAAAACACTGACGACCTTCATGCTCATTGGGGAGCAGCCGCCCACAGCCACAGTCGACCCGACCGCGGTCTGGACATCTGTCACTGCCACCCAGCCGACATTACCGAAACGAGGCACACTGTAGACCAAAGGCCGGTGTTCAATAATGTTACACAGCATTATACAAGCTGGTTGTTAACACAACTAGCTTAAGTTACTGTTATACATGCACTGATAGCCAAGAGTAATCTGTAAAACTGATCTTCCCTCGATTACGTTGCAATTTCAGCTAGACTTAAAGAATCACCCTGTGATTTTACCAGAATGCGCTGCGAGAAGTCAGATCCAGTTTAAAGCTAGGCTATAAGAAAATATAAATGGACTATGATGCACATGTTCATAATCCTTGACTGACTGGGGATACCAATCAACCAATCATGACTAACCATTGCTTGAATTATTAACGAGGTATGACAATTAATAATGGAGCCTACATAAATAATCTCCCAATAGCTAAAGTTAACCTAGCGAGCTAGCTGACAGTCTAATAGCCCATTCCAAGATCTATTGGACCTAGCGATTGGTTTTATTTTGATGTACCATCAGGTTTGTAAGATAGTTACACAGTGATATGCCCTAGCATACCCAGCTAACGTCAGCTACCTGACTAAAACAGTAACGATAGGTGCGAACTGGCTGATTGGGATGCTGAGTCTGATCAATCACACTTCACCATGGTGTCCCTCATCGATGGCTAGCAAGATAACTCAAACCAACACTGACGCTGGCCAACGTTTCTGTGACAATCTTTACTCTGAGTGTTAACATAGCTGTTCAAAACACGTGCCCGCAAACTTTGACCAAATAATCAAGTCTTATGATAACTGCATTGTTTCTTACCTTTTATCTTTTCTAAAGGCGTCATGCAAGATTTGTTCAACTTAACAGAAGTTCCATCCTGAGATTTGCATCGCTTTCTGGAGGCAGTTAACGTTAACATCAGCTTTAGACAAGGCTATCTGACTAGCACATACTAACGTTACACATTCTGTAAGACGGCCAAGGCACACATGCTAACGTACTGTGCAACGTTAGCTAGTCGGAGAGCATCTTCTCATGGAGGGAATGAACCAGTTTTTTAACCCAACAATGGATTATGAGACCGTAGTTTCTGATAAATGTTTAAAATGCGACTACATTCAAATTAAGGCTTAGATATGCTTCTCCTCCGCCATCATTAAAAAACACAAACACCACCAGATAAATCGTTGCTCAAGACAAACGTCGTCACTAGGGGGTGGGATCGCGCTGCCAGCTTCCCTAACGTTCCTTCCTATTTGTTCACCTGAAATGAGTGGAAATAAATGTATGGCTCATAGAATTACATGCACAACATTTTATTTACGAAGAGTTAGAGGATCATGTAACTTAAAAAAAACGATGTCACATCGTAAATACTGCACGCACTTCTCAGCTTTTACAGCAAATTACGATCACGAGGGAAAGTAGGCCATGCAATCAACCTGGCGTATTTGGGTGAGACAGATTTTATTGTGGCAAATAGCAATGACCACTTGCATGCTTTTTGCTCAAGCATTTTATCCCCCTAGAGATTTCTGTAGTGTGTGTCTGTGTGTGTGTGTGTGTGTGTGTGTGTGTGTGTGTGTTAATGAAAATATCAATAATAAATACTAAACACCTTTTACACTTTACACTTGCATAGTTTATAAATGTTTCATAATGTAAAAACAGACATACACACACACACAAACCAATCAACTGTGAAAAACACACAAGTTGTTGATGCTTTGCAGACACTTTATTACACAAATAACATTGTTACTGAAAATAGTATTCTTGCGATAAAACTTCAGTGTCACAACAAACATCAGACACATCTTATACATCCGCTTGGAAAATGTCGTAAATATAGCTTCAGATACATAATAGTAGTAATCTTCAATTTTTTTTAGCCTTTCATTGAATGCGGTACAACATAAAATCAAAATACAGATGACAATAGCAGCGCTTTCATTATGTGGCACATATGTATTAACAGGTGCTGCGGAAAGGCAAAAAATACACAATCAAAAAGGCACACATGTACAGATAAGTCATCAACCAAACATCTGGAACAATTATCTGATAACTTATAAAAATGCTATCTGGTTGATAAATCACTTGGAAGTATATATGAACAATAATTAGGTCATGGCAAAATAAAATAAAATAAAATTCTAAATCATTTCTCTGTCTTTAGTATTTATCCCATACAATCCCATTTGAAAATAATCATCTAGAGCTACAAATCATAGCTTCACCAGTGCTTTACACCTACATCTGGTCCCCATAGCTAATAAATTAAAGTGGCAATCAGAAAACACTCCTAAGGAGGGGAGATGTTTAAACGAATAAATAAGAAGAAATGTGCTGATGAACAGTTTTACATACATGATTAAAGTACATCCTGACGGTGTTTGTAGGACAGAAGGATTGCTCTGGTGGGCAGCGTTGTCGGGCAGGTCAGCAGGAAAGTTTGAGAGGATTGGGTAAAGGGGGGGAGGGGGGACAGGAGGCTGTGACCCCCCCTAAGAGGAGGAGATGGGGGGCAGTGGGGGAGCAGCGTACTCCTCATTCTCTGAGTCTGTGGCATCCTCATCATCCTTCTCCTGGTCGCTGCCCTCGGTGCTCAGGCGGTCAAAGCCTTGTCGGGTGTAGCCTTTGTGGGTGGCAAAGAAGTTGCCCAGGTTCAAGGTGCCGGCAGCCTTACCTGTGAGACAGAGGACAGAGAGACAGGTGTAGCTAAAATGGAGAGACAGGTGTAGCTAAATCCGAGGATCATTTAGCTGCATTTAGCGCCCTCTAGGTGCAGTCTTACAGTATATACCACAAGCAAGAGCTACACAACTGTTATGGATGTACTTTTTATTATTTGGTAGGCTAGGGTTCAGGGCCTGTACTCTTAAGATCAAAAATACTATAAAAATGACACATCTCACTGTAGATTAAAGTTAAAGAAAGACTCATGAAAAATTGAAATGAGTGCACCAAGTTATAATCGCTAGATTATACATTATACATTAGGAATGGTTTATTAAAGTGTTTTAACCTTATTTATCATACAGCTTTAATGTACATCCACTGAAATATTCATTGTGAAGGACGATGTAAATTAAACATTTATGTTTAATATAGTTCACGATCACCAAGGAAAAAAAAACTTTTTTTATGCAGCACTTCTCAATAACATGTAAATGTAAAGTGAACTCATACTTAAGTAGATCTATCATCAGCTAGCTATAAACTACATGGTCTAGTTTCCTGTACGTAATTACCCTCACATATCATGCTTGCGTCAAAGGTGATCTTAATACATAAATGGTATGTCAGCCAGTAGATGCTGAGAATGTTACGTGAACATTAAAAAGGTCAGCAACTGACATTCCAAATGTCCCGACACCAAGTGCTCAACTTGAGTCACTGTGAAATGTCAAGTCTGGGTGTGCTCTGGTGTGGCCTGTACCTCCAGGCTAAAAGCAATTTGGGGTTGCCAGATGCTCTTGACAAGACAGCACCCAGCCCTGGGCTGATGTGCACTAATAGGTTAAATGCTTTACTTTGTCAATGGGTTGGTGGAAGCAACCATTAATGGGGATTGGCTGATTACAATGGCAGGATTGGGTTTTGGACACTAGGGGGCACTAAATGATTTCATCTCACCCCGGAGCATGTCATGAGCACACCTGCAAACCTCCATTTTACCTAATGTGTAGTTTGCCTGGAATGCCAGTCAAGTGAAAGGTGAATTATGGTTAGGGGCACTTACCTCTTAGTTTCCCCAGGATTCCGCCTGAGGAGTTGGGATCCAGTTTTGCTTCATAGTCATCTGGAACAAACGGAAAACACATTATTCTTGATCATTTGACAGAACAGCATTCTAAACACTGCAATTTTCTCACCTCAGTCATTTTAAATGCAATCAGTTATAAAATAAGCATGGGGATTTCATATACAGTAGAAAATCATCTTTAACAGATAATATTTTATGTTCTGATGAATTGGAGAGCTGGGGCTGTTATAATCAGGAATCTCAAAGTGAGAGTGACATCATGTGAGGTGCATGGATTTCACAGTTCATATCAACACTTTGGTCTTTCACACAGAAATTGAAAAAAATCACAATCTTCCTGAACAAAATGTCATATCACACCTTTGTCACATTTACAGTATGTGCAAGAAGCACATTTTCCATGAAATCAAAACACAATGAATAACCTTCATCACAATCGGTGTATACAGTATATAATGATGTACAGGTATACTGATATTTGACTATGCATACATTTTACAGCACATTTGCATACAACAAATGAAATGTGCGCTACTGTTTAAAGAATGAAGTGCAACTCTCATAGGCAGCCTGGATGTGGCAGTACCTTCATACATGCGGCTCTTCTTCCAGCGGATGAAGACTCCGACGGCGAGCACCACGACTAGAGGAATGAGGAGTAGCGTGGTGATGACGGCTGGGGAGACGCCCTGGGCACTCTGTCGGACGGCGCTCTTCTCCTTCTCCTTCTGCTGCTCCTGCTCCGGCTGCTGCTGAGGTGGCGCGGCTGGGGCCGACGCCGGCTGCGGTTTCTGCTGCTCCACTTGCGGCTGCTGGGGGGGCTGCTGCTGCTGCTGCTGCTGCTTCTGAACAG
>JAGFZM010001789.1:303806-318786 GCA_017657215.1 Limnothrissa miodon | reverse complement strand
AGCAGGACCCAGGACCAATTAGAGCCTCTGTGTTAGCAGCACCTCCCATCCATCCCATTCATGTCTCATCTACACCATCTCATACACACTTTCTCCATATCTCTGTGTCACACAAATGGCAACAGGGCAGAATAACTGAGTGGGAGAAAGTAGCCTGCACTGATAAGTGCTAGAGTAGAAATGAGTTTTACTGCTGTGACTTTACGTTACCCCACAGAAACCCAGCGGAGAGGAGAGCGTGTAGTTGGTGAGCAAGCGTGTGTGTGTGTGTGTGTGTGTGTGTGTGTGTCACGGGTTGGGTGGCTCGGTCTGCCTTTTGTGTTGTCTCAATGGCTGTCACCAGATCTCCAGGGCTCTGATCTGGCTGGAAGATTAAGGTTAAGGCTGACACTGATCTCAGCTCAGGCTGGGCTCGTATAGATGCACCTGCTGGCCCAGGCTGCCCTCCTTCCTCTGCTCTTGTGACAGCAAAAGGAGCAGACTGATGACACGTCTTCCCTCCACAGCTCACAGTGTGCTACCCGTGCCAGAATACACTGTTTATGACACAGCGTGGGCATACTGTGTGTGTGTGTGTGTGTGTGTTCTTGCGTGTTTCTTGCAAGTGCGTCAGTGTGGTAATTGTCTAGCATGCCCTGCTGTGTTCTAGCTAAAAATAGAATAAGACTTATGCATGGGGTTGGGTTGCTATTTTTTCCACTTGCTACTGCTAGTAATTTGGTAAACAGTGTGGGGTGGATTGGAGTGTTGAACTGCTGTGTGTAGTGTGTGTGTGTGTGTGTGTGTGTGTTTTGGGGGTGGGGGGGTGTAATGTCTCACTCACAAGCTACATTACGTGTTGAGCAGAAGCAATGATGGAGGTAGCACATCATGACGCATTATGAGGTCATCCTCTGACCGTTAGAACCATCTTTAGACACACTGAGTAGAATCCAAGTCTATTGTTATGCCCTCTCCTTTGCACCCTGTAATGGACCTTAACAAGATGGAATAGTAGTGATGATGAGACCTGTATGACACACGAACATGCGTGAAGGCCAACAGTGACGTCAATTGAAGGTTGTCAGAGAGGAGGACGATCAACCCCGTTTAAAAAATATATATAGTTTCTGATGCATCTTAAGCACACTTGCCCTGTGTGTGTCTGTGGAGTTCACCATGTAGCACAGTGCAGTCCAGACAGAGAGCCCTGCTGAACCACAGCAGACTGGGTTGGAGTTGGACTAGACAAGGCTTTCATGGAGCCTTTAATCATCTACCCAGAAACACAATGCTGTTCGCTTTTCTGCAGTGGTATTTACTAGGCCCCATTAAGCTTGGTTGCAAAGTAATTGTTTCCTCCTGGCTTTGCTGGTCCAGCTGTGTCTGGGATCTCACTTGTGCTACTTCAGAGTGCATCACCAGCTGCAGGTCATTTCTCTGTATATGGCTGAAAACCCATTGTTTTCACTTACCATTCATGCAGTCTTGATTGCCATTACTCTATTCTACCCTCCACCTCTCTATATATCACTCTCCCTCTCTTCCTCTCTCTCTCTCTCTCTCTCTGTCTCTGTCTGTCTGTCTGTCTGTCTCCATCTCTGTCTGTATCCCCATACTTCCACTCTGGCTGTGCTCCCAGTATTCAGACGGGAGTCTGCGGGTCTCTTCTCTTTCTGCGCGACCCATCTCTACTCTGTGCTGGAGTGTAAGTTCTATAGGTGTGTGTGTGTGTGTGTGTGTGTGTGTGTGTGTGTGTGTGCAGCTCTAGTTACATTCACATTGTCACACCCCACCCCCCGCCACGCTTACAGTACATTTTTTTATGCTAAACCTTTATGCCATGTAATCTGCTTTCCACATTTTCAGAATATACTACCTACTATCTGCCTTATATTCAAAGTAAATTCCTAAGGAATTTATTGGAATTAAGTGGGAATTTTGGATAATTTAAAGAAACTGCCATATGAACTTAGAAAGATATATTTTCCATAGAATTCAAAAGTGCTGTTGCTAGAAGGTGAATGATTTTTGCTAACCAGGAACAAAACCAGGGTAGCCGAGGCCGATTAAAACAGTAGCCTTGGCTACTTTAACAAAAAGTAATCTCACTAAACAATATATACAATTATAAAACGATAAAGATAATATAAATGCAAAACATATGAACAGTGCCACACAGCCTGATCTGCAGGACAGGTGTGTTGGTGGGTTTTTCAAAATGTATTGTCAGTTCAGAAAACTTAAATTCTGTATCTGAATTTGTGATCAAATACGAATTAAGGCTGTAATTCCATTCGAAGGAGACGAGACGTGTGGCAGAGGTTGGAAATGTAGAGGAAAACCGCTCCGACGTGTGCGTCTCATAGACAGGTGCCTCCTGCTCCTGCTGCTCCTACAACCGTAGCAACCAACTTCTTTGACCTCTGTGTAGAAGTAGAACATGGCGCGTTGCATACGCGACACGCCCCTTTATGCAGACCGGAATTGTTCTACTTTGCCCCCGTATTATGTCTTTGATCTTTGATTGAACTCCCCTAAAGAAATTCAGCATGGACACTGGGGCAGAGTTTTCAGGATGTTACCAATGAATAGATTAGGATTAGATTATTTTAGACAGGATTTTACTAACATATGTTTTTGCAGTCTATATGCCCCCAGCCTTCAGGTCAAAATTTACCAGTTTATTCCTGTTGATTCCTGTCAATTCCCATGAAAAATGTCCAACTTGAAAATTGCCAAAGTTTTGCAACCTACCCATGCCTTTCAGAATACCATCATGTCTTTTAGAATAGACTATTTACTACCTATGCCTTTAGGAATATATACTGTTTGCCATCTGCAGGCTACATAACCTAGGTCTCTTAGAGTCGAGGTAAAGTTACAGTCTGTAATTCTGGGCTCATAGATATTCAGCACATTGTGTGTGTGCCCTAAATGTAGCCAACATGTGCATTTAGGCTATCTAGGATATATAGGCTGATCCACACTTGATCCATGAAAAACTCAGCTCACTATATGCAGTGTGTATGATTTGAAATGACAATGAAAACCAACTTGATACATTGTTCCTCACAGCTCTCCAGCTGCATGTTCAGTGTGTCCTAGTGTTAACACACAGTCCTGGTGCAGCAAACATTAAACAAGCAAAGATGGGAACAAGCAATAAATAACTGAATGTGTTGCTTCGAGAACATGGAAGTATTCCAATTAGATTGGGTGTATGAATGAATATAATATGGGATTCCCATAAGATTCCCTTTTTTGAATGTTATCATTGAGAAATTAGTAAATGGAGCAACAGTGGGCTCCTATAATGTAAAAAACAACCTTTAAAGCCCAGACCCATAGAAATTGAAATGTCACATAATAGAGAGAAGAATTCTCTCTGTTAATTCCCTTCATCTGTGATGGGGTGGGGTGAAGAACTTGTTTTAACTGTTCACTTCTGCTTATAAGACATCTATTTGGCCTCTGGCCTGGTGTTTGCACCAGATGAAAGGCCCTCACAAAGAAGTGTATAGGGCTCTCCAGCCCCCCAACCCCCATCCCTTTTCCCGCCTCCAAAGCCCACCACCCATACAACGAACACAGAGCTCCCATTTAGAACCTTGTGGACTCGTGTGGGCGTGTGTGTTTTTTGGAATGGTGAGGTTTGCAGGCCCTTTGCTGTTGGCTGCCCTGGCAACTCCGCCAGCCCCTGCCCACCTAATTTCTCTCTCTTCCTGGCTGCTGACAAATAGTTCACCCGTCCAACACACAGCCCTGCCCTGTTTGGATTCCCCCCTACTTGCTTGTAGAAAAAGATGGGGGTCAAAGGTAACCACAGCACAACCCTTCAGTGGAGAGTCCTCTAGAATAGATTGCTTGACCCTGAAACAGCCTGCATGAAGATGTGTCAGTGGGGTTTTTTTGTCTCTAATTTAATCATAAGCAGTATGTCCTCTAAGCTCCAGTTGTAGCTCTCTCTGTGCCCCCCCCACCCCACCCCCCTTCACCCAACACACTCTGTTACCTTGTTCCCTTGCTACATTTCTAATGTTGTTCTCCTGCCTTGTCCTCTCTACACTCTCTCTCTCTCCCCTTCCTCCACCTTCTCCTCTTCTTTGCTTGCCTGTGCTTCCTCTCTCTCTTTCTCTCTCTCTCTCTCTCTCTCTCTGTGCATCGACGGCTTGCTTTGTGTGGTGCCCTCTGCTGTTTGCCTGCCGTAACAGCAACCTCCCGAGGAGAGGAGCTGGGTGTACTCTCCACTGCACTATGGCGGTGAGCCGGAGAGCCTGCCTGATGGGGAGAGGGAGAGTCAGACTGTAAGTGTGCGACACAACGCATGTGTGTTTGGGGGGGGGGGGGCATCTTTACCCTTTTGAGTTCACCTCTGTTGCGTGCCGCCATGGCTGCCTCATGCAGTTCTAGCCGGCACGGGTGCCATCATGGATGTTGTTTGAGTATGGTTTCCATTGCTTTCCCAGTCCTTTGCACCCAAATTCTTATGCTTGAAGTCTCTATGTTCATTTAGGTTTTCATTGTTGAGTGCTTATAGGTCTGACCGCCTTTTTAAGAGTGTGAAATGGGAATGGGTCACTTGACTTTGTAGACTTACCCAGTCAATTCTTTTTTGGTGCCCAGAGTGTCCGAGGATGTGATCAATATTCCCATTATCAAACAAGGATATTTTCTAAAAGGTTTTTTTTCTTCTGGACCCCAGTTACCAGTCTGTTAAACAAATAACATGTAATTAAAAATAGATCTTAAAAAGCTTTGGTATATTAGAAGCTTTGGTATACTGTACGCATTTGGTCAAATTGATCCGCCCTTAACGTGTTGACAGAATTTTTGGCCAACCTTGACAGTTACAAATAAAAGAAACATTTCCACGTGTTATGTTGGCACACGTGAGAAAACATTACTCTTGCTGCCATGACCATAACTCACCGCATTCCATGTTTAAAACACTGGTGATTTTTTTTTTCTCCCTGCTTCCTCCTGACAGTAAGAAGACTGCTGATGAAAACTTGGCCCCTGGATGATCCCTTTCTGTAGGAGTCATCTGTGTACAGTCCAAACTGGTACAAATCTCATCAACACTCTGTATCAGCCCTTGTTTCCAGAGTCTGTGACTTAAAATCAGAGGGACCCCCCCCCCCCCCCATGTCCTCTTCAATGTGTCTCCATTTGTCATGTATGGATTTCTCTTTCTATGTACTGCTCTCCCCTATCAACTGACACTCCATGTTTGTTATTTGACATATCATGGTGAACATTTTTTGTATGATTGTTTTTCTTTATTAGTGCACTTTTCAGGTACTACTGTGAAGGTGATCTGTGTTTCACTTAATGCGTAGAAAAGCTTAAATGAAAGGCTGTTTGTGAAGCCTGGGCCTTTTTTATACCTAATTAAAAGATTCTTGCCTGAGGAGACGACACCATCCTACTGGGTAGGCACTAAGCTAACAATATGGTACCACCATGTAACTCTTCAGGGTTTCTTAAAGAGTTCCAATATGTGATATTTAACTAAAAAACAACAACAGCCTAGTTCTTATGTAAACTAAAGTACTCTGATTGAATCATGTTTAAAAAGTAAATCCGTCAAATTCAGATATTACTTTGAAAAGTCTTCCAAGATGGCTAAACTGACTAATTTCTACTTCTGTCTTTGTTTCAGAGATGTTTTCTGAAACAATGATATTATAATATGTGGGCTGCAAACAGATATCAGTGCACAGAGAGATGTCATTCACTTTGAGTAGTGTGTGTACTCCTGTAGACAGGTCTAAGCCCAGTCATATTAAAGGCCAAATATCCCTTAAGTTTGTATTTTTTTTCCTAAATGCTCTAGATGCATTTTGGTAAGGATGTGAGTGCATCACATTTCTGTCTGCATTGAGACAACACCTTATCATGTTTGATGTCTGGAAAAGTGTCCATACAATCGTTTCAAAGAAAAATGCTTTTTTTAACGGAAGGTCTTTATCCAACACATAATTTAAGATGTATTCACATGGCCTTGATGTAAATCGCATCTTTCTTCTGTATGTAAATCACATCTTTCTTATTTATTTATTTTCTGTGTGTGTGTGTGTGTTTGATTGAGAGAATGAAAGAGTGTATTTGTGTGTATGTATGTATGGATATGTGTGAGTAAGAGATTCGAGGGGCCTGTGTTTGCGGGCAGGAGGGAATCTTGTTGAAGCAATGTACAATATGAATCATTGATCATCTGCAGTGGCCAGTCAGTTGCTGTTATTACATTATAACGGGACAGTAGCAGCAATATATTTGTCAAAAAGGAAGATAAAATAGTTCTGATAATGTTTTCATTTTCATTGCCTTATGATTGTTTCTTTAGACATTTTGGTTTTGTGATATTGTATTAAATTGGTCATGTTTTATTATATTCCTTTATAAATGTTTTACTGAGATTGTGTACATAGGTATATAAATGCGTATATAAAGATATAAATATATTTTCCATTTGGATGGGGAAATATTATTTCTATTTTTGTTTGATTTTGATTTTTATTTTTTGGTTTTGCAAGTTGCTTGCAAGAAATGCTTTTGGTCTACATTCAATCTGGACTGTACAGTATATTACCAGCCAGATGTTAATGAGATGCAGCTATATTTATTGTCTGTACACAGGAGCTGTTTCTTTGTATGGTGTTTCACAGAGGTTGTCAGGATCAGTACATGCAAATGTATCCATAGGCAGGGTGCGATTTGTCCAAAAAAAAAATAGCAGGTTTAACGCTAGAACCGCCAACCTTCCAGTCATCCTAGAACCGCTGGATCTTTTTTACTCCGATGCTGCAATAGCGTCAGCAATTTTTTTTATTGAATTATTAATTACTGTAATTAGCCTACTGTAGGTTAATACGAACACGAAAACAACACTCAAATAACACACTATTTACAGTAACAAAATAACAGTATTCAGTATGCCTAACTATTTTAGACCTAGGCTACAGTACAGTACAGCCCTCCCTCTCTCTCCCTCTCCCACGCACGCACATTATTCACAGTCAGCACAAACGATGTAGGCCTACACTTGCGCAACAGCTTGAAGAGTTCGAAATTCGGGTCACGTTGAAAGTTAGTCTACGAACAATGTAGATTATTCCTGTGTAAGAAACTGTCACAATTGTTTTTTTTTTTTATTATTATTGATGGGGTTTTGTCCCCCGAGGATAAAACCTACAAATCGCACCCTGTCCATAGGTATTTTTCTGACCATTACCTGTATTTGTGTAGCCCATGTTCGGTTAAAATGCTGCGTCTTCTCTCTGAGGGAGGAGTCATGAGACATGGCATGATTTAAAGGTAATATAATATGCATATCAAAATATGAATCTTTAATGTATGTGTATGGAATATCCTTGTGTTTATCCTCAAAGATAAACAAGTGGGTGTGGGGTGTGTCTGTTATGAGTGCGTGTGACTTCCAGAATGGGAGTAATTAACAAAAATAAAAGAGTTTGGTGTCTATATATGATCTTAACTGCTTTTATTGTAATTATCTGCATTTTTTTGTTACAAATCTGACAGGATTGTAGCTGTAGTCTAGTCTGCCATACACCACATCACTGAATCTTTGATCATTACCTTCTGTTTGGTTTCCATAGTTACAATGGTCTGGTTACTTGTTTTGATTCTGATTTGTGTTTACAAGTGGCGATTGTTATTGTCACAAAGTATTGAGATCGGGAAACTGCTAGGTAAGAAGAAGAGCGCCGACTTGGGTCGGTGTCGCTATAGGCCTACGCTAATTTTACACATACTGGGGCAAAAACACGCAAGCAAATGCCCAAAAGGATTATCTCTTAATTTGACCACTAAAATCTTCTTTGATTCAAATTTGAAAGGCGTTCCCTACAGGCAAAAATAAAATGGCGAGGTCAAGTTGCCTGTGTTCAATTTGCCTAGATTTGAAGGTCCACTGAGCAATGAGAGATTTGACAAAGTAGGCTTAAAGTGAAAAGTCTGTTTATCAATAACGGTGTGTGGCCTGCCAATATGAGGTGATTGCCAACATGGACACAGGATGTGGTCCAGGAATTGAGGTAGGATAAAACCAGTTTACAAATGTATACAGTCCTTTATGTAGCCTTTTCTTATAACTGCATTACATCATATTGTTTATTATGGGGATTATCAAGGTTGAACGCTTATGCTTTAATAAATGACATTTCTTAACAAGCCATTGTTAGATAATGTAGTGTCAGAAGCATCTTGCATCCTGCACCTGTCAGAGGCTATCAGCCCTGGTCATCATACAACAGGACAGCACATACAACAGGACAGGCTGGAGAACCGCATGCGACCACTAAAGTCTTCCCTAAATGCTTGTCTTGGAGACTTGAATTTGGCTAAATCCATAGTAAGTGTAGGCCTACCTATTTCAGACATCCATTCCGTTACCATCTGAAGCCAGAAGTGTAGGCTATTTATCAATTCTTTGACCAAAGTGCTACCAGAAGTGTATAAATTCTCTGACCAACAGTGCTACACAACAAATCCTACCACACTGCTGTCAGAAACTGACCGGCTGAGGAGGGAGTTAAGCGATGTCCAGAAAAAACACCAGCAGATTCTTGATGAGTTACACCAGTCCATTCACTCTACTCAGTGTGGTAACAGCAAGTTCAAGTTAGTCCCACAACAAGACTTGAGTCTAGTTGAAGCCCAGATTCAACCTCATGAACAGAAACTACAGGGGTCTATTGGCAAGGTGCTTTGCCTGAATCAGAACAGCAGGGACCTTGGAGGACAGGCATACAAAGACAACAAAATAACAGCTAAACTAGATCTTAAAAGAGGAGAAATCAAACCTGAGTCATCCATGTTTGATTTTAAAAAGGCCAAGGGCCTGATCCAGGCTCTTAATCCCACTGTGGAAAAGTCTGCAGTAATGGAAGATAGAAAAACCTTGAAAATGCAACTAGTTGATTGTGAAGAGAGGATACCTTTCTTGCAGAGCCAACTCAGAGCATCAGAGCTAAAATTCCATTCCCTGGAGCAAAAGCTATTACACTCAGAACAAAAAGTGCAGTCTATGCAAGACAGAATAATGGTCACTAATGATAAGGCATTTTACCTGGAAGAAGCTCTCAGATCATCAGAGGAACAGGTACAGTCCCTAAAGAAAGCTTTGCTGGAAAGTAAGACTCAAACGAATACAGCTAAAACTCAGCTTGAGTTTTTGCAGAAACAGAACAGGGCACACCAAAAGACAGTACAGAACATGTCAGAATCTCTTACAGCCTCTCGGAAATTGTGGAGAAGGGTGCCTGAGATGGAAAATAGTTTACAGCATTGCAAAAGGCAGGTGGACATTTTCCAACATTCATTGAGCAGAGCTGAGTCTATGCATACAGAAATGGAACATCTAGCAAATAAAATGGAAAAACAGGCCATACATCAACAAAACCTGCAAATTCAAGGTGCGTTAATGATGCTATTGATAATGAATATATTCTTGTCAACTATTTGTACAATGTGTGATTTTGAAATAAGTGCATTATTATTTCATTTTTATTGTTATAATTCGTAAAAATACAATTCTATTATTAGTTTTAGATTTAACAAAGAAGTTACTCTGTGAACAAGTTCAAGTTAGAGAGAATCTTGTAGGATCAGTTAAATATGAAGAAAATGTGCAGAAAACCATGGGAGCAAGGTATGCTTTAATAGACATCACTCTAGAAATCTAACCTATCAGTATTTATTTATTTGCACTGATCACAACCTTTAATTCAGCCATCCATGTTACCATGCTATCAGAACATCAATGATAGTATTTTAGTCTATATTCATACAAACAGTAAAACAGACTAAAGCAGTAAATGAAATCTATAACTGCATGTCTTAAATTTGTTCAGTATGCCTTTCATTTCATATATTGTAATCAGGCTTTCCCCTCATCTTCTCACAGGGAGGGTGATGGGTCACTCACTATTTATCAGTCCAATGATATGGATAATCTAAACAAGAGGAGAAAGGCTAGGACCACCAATCACAACATTCTCCAGCATGATATGCAGAGGGGTCCACTAACATCTGCACAGGGGATGAGGGAGAGGCCTCTGCAAACCTCTTTGAATAGCCTACAAACTGAGTTTGTCGAATTTAGAGAAAATCTTAATGCTGTTCTGAAAGATGATGCAGAAAAAGAAGATCAGAGAAGATGGAACTGGATGAAAGTTCTGGAAAAGAGTCAGAAATGGGAGAGGAGGGCTGGAAAACTGGTATTATAACCTGCTTTGGGGTACATAATGTAACAGTGCAAAAAATAAAGGGATACTAAAGATTATTTTAATGCTTACATTTTTAACTCTCTTGAATTAAGTGGACATTTCTGCTCTTTGAGTGTACTTCAATTATTCGTTTGGCCAGATTTTCTTTTCCTAAACATAATTGTTTTCTTACAGGTGGAATGCTTGTATTTTCAAAATAATCAGATGCATGGAAATAACAGAAGTATGAGTGGTGAAAAGAATATAGAAAAACAACATACCTTTCCTGGAGTGATAAACCACCAAATGGACATCAGGCATCACTGTTGGCCTCAGACGTTGCACAAGTAAGCTCCTGTAGAGTTGATTCTTGAAATGAACTTCCTTTGTGTTATATAGTTAGCCTACACTCTTGAAAGTGTGAAGTTTGAAATATCTGTGTCATGTTCTTGATACTATATTCCTGTTATACAGTTACAGACCAGATTCTGCATATCAATTTGAGTTAGATACTCCAACTGCATGCATGATTTGAGGGTCCACTAACAGTTTTCTGAGAGGTGAATGCTGTAGTGGATGCAGTGGATACAGGACCAATGTAGTGAACCTATCACTCATGTATAAACTTTTTTCTTTCTTTCTAGTGGGCTTCCATGGAAACACTCAGTGTTCCCTTTGAACATCATGATATAAAGAATTTCTATTCACAAACTTTTAAATCACTGGTTGTCAATTCTTGATTTGTTTAAAAATGTTTGCCTACCTGTACATGTGCCAGATGTTTGTTTGCATCTCAAGTGACCAAGTAAAAAAAAGTGGACCTCAAGGGGACCTAGTTAAATATATCTTGGATATCGTTCTCTGGCCTTGGTTGGCATTTCCTTAAAGTAGCCAACGCTGTTTTCCGTGACTGAATTAGACTGGCAGGTTTATTGTCAGATTGCATTTAGTTTTGTCTTTTTTTTTTGCACATAAGGTAGAAAGTGCTGACAACACATGGGTCACGGGGTTTCCACATGGAAATGACAGTAAGGAAAAACATGCAGGTGATCTTGTTGAGGCCAAAGTCCTCCCTCTAGTGGCAGCCCTTCCATGGTCTGTCATTCTACTAGCTTTTTTAGCCTTGGAGTCCCTATCTACCCCCTCGAGGCCGCTTAGGTTTCCTGCCGGTCTAACACAGTCGGATTGTCCTCGCATAGTTTTTGTATTTGGGGAAGAAAACCTCAAAAATGGGAACGCGCGATGATGAATACGATTACTTATTTAAAGGTAACGTTAATGTTTCTTTTTCATGTTTCAGGAGGGCAGTGTATTTGGTGTCAAGTCATGGCTAGAAAGCTAATGTTACCGTTAACTAGCGGCCCAGCTAGCTAACAGTAACGTTACTTTATCCAAAAAGAGGAAGTCTGCTGAAAGCTATTCATGTCATGAACTTGGATCAGCTAAGGTAGTTAGAAGGTAGATAGGCTTTGCCGGTTAATTTGTTGTATCATCACGACAAAATGTGGTCCATGTAGCTTTTGCACTGTTGCCAAGTACTGACTCAACGTTTAGGGATTGATATGTAACGTTAGCTTAGCTTGCATCGTGTTACCAAATCGTCGCTAGCATGTGAGCTAATGTTAAATTAATAACGTCAATCGGCCCGCTACGTCTAATCGCTACCTGTTAGCAAGACAGTTGGAAACTAAATAACACAAGTTATACGTATTGGTCGTCTTGATTAAACTTCACTGACGCAGTAGGCCTAAATGAAATTAATTATAAAATAGTTGCGCAACTTCATCAAGTTAGGCCTTTAGTGTTATTGTGACAACTATATTGACAATTGCTCGGGTAGCTAACGTTAACGTCAGTTGGGTACCAACCAACCAAGGTCCACTCGATAGTTGACATTCCTTCATCCTGTGGTCATATTGCAAGTTAAACGTTACTCATATCGTAACGCTAGTCTTAAACATAATGGCAGATCAATACAATTCGTTAAACGAAAGGGATGAGTGTCATCATCACTTATGATTCATACCGTTGTATGCATTCTATTTGTCATGCCCTGTGTTGCAGATGCCTGTGGAGGTGGCTTTATTTTGGTAATCTTCATTTTTTTTTTTAAAGCGGCATGGTGTTGAGGACCAGGGTGTTTTTACAATTTCATTCCTGTAATTAACTGCAACATAGTTTTATTTTTTGTTTTCGATCACATGCCTATGTCTAATTAGTGCTTAGAAAACAGGTCAGTGCCACACCCATAAGTCATGGCTGTAATATATTTTCTGTAGTATAATTAGTAGTATAAAATAATTAATTTGATTATCCTGCTTGCTTAATTGGGTTTGTATAAATGGCCTTACATTTTTGCTGTCATAGATTTTACTTTGAATGCATTGGTCTAGTACTTTTCTGTGTGCTGGTATTATAACCTTCAGGGTATAAACCGCTGGGCCCCACTATATGTGTGTGCTAATTGCTTATTTAATTCTGCAAATAGGCAAACTTAGGGTGTATTCACACCTGAAAAGTCCTTTGGACCACTTGTTTGGTCCGGATCATTAGCGGACTATATATATTTTTTTCATTTGGTGCGGTTTGCATTCACACTGTACTTTTTGCAAACGAACTTTATTCTGTACACATATATCCACGTGTGTGACGATCGCTGCTCCCATTGGACAGAAAAGACTTGAGCACCAGAGTCCGTTTGGAAGCGGACCGAGACCAACTCAAAAAGTGGGTCTAGGTCCGGTTGTTTGGTCCGCACCAGGATTCGTTTGTTGTATTCACACCTGCACAAAAGGTCCGGACCAACGTGGGAAACGAACTCTGTGTTTAAAGTGGACCAAACAGTGCAGGTGTGAATACGCCCATAATATAGACCAATGCAACATGTGTAGCATACAATTTGTCTATCATATATTGTATGACTTTATTTTAAGTTGAAACTACCTACGAAACTGCCTACGAAGCGTCTTATCTGCAACTGCACTGTATGTCTTTGAAAGGATGTCAAAATCATAGCAGCGACAAGGATCAGTGGGAAAGAGTTAGGCTATCAGTTACAATTATTAATTGCGCCCTTTTGGGTTTACTGATCACACTGCATGCATATTGTGCATTTCTAATATATGAAAGTATAATATAGAATCTATGCGCTATGAGTTACTTCACTGATACTACAATACTGTCCTTGTTACTGAAATCATAAAGTTAGCCATAATTCATGATAGTGGGGGTATAGTGATTGCCTAAAAGCTGGTCTCTGCATTTTTACTCACTTTTTATGTCTGATGTTAGTTTCTGATCTGTTTGCTTTTCATCAGTTATTCGCCTGGTTGTGTAATGAACTTTATTGCTATCAGAGAAAAAGGTGTATAGTAATCTTAAAATTCTTCACATATTATTTTTCAGATGAGTGATATTTACCTACATGTTTTTTTTTTTGTTCTATGGCAGTGGTGCTGATTGGAGATTCTGGTGTTGGAAAAAGTAATCTGCTCTCTCGCTTCACACGGAATGAGTTCAACCTGGAGAGCAAAAGCACCATTGGTGTGGAGTTTGCCACACGCAGCATTCAGGTGGACAGCAAGACAATTAAGGCTCAGATCTGGGACACAGCTGGACAGGAGCGCTACAGGGCCATCACGTCGGCGTAAGTCTGTCACTGGAACACATGAGCAATCCACAGGAATTTAGAGTAATGCACTGAATGATCCTGTCTAGCTGTAATCTGAAATTATTGTAATAACTAAATTTAGTACATTTCAGATCAGTAAATCCATAGGCAGTCTTTGCTAAATTGTGATGTGTTTTTCCAGGTATTACAGGGGTGCAGTTGGAGCTTTGTTGGTGTATGATATCGCCAAGCACCTGACCTACGAGAATGTGGAGCGCTGGCTGAAGGAGCTGAGGGACCATGCCGACAACAACATCGTCATCATGCTAGTGGGCAACAAAAGTGACCTGCGCCACCTGAGGGCTGTGCCCACTGATGAGGCCCGGGCATTTGCAGGTAAAGAACATTGCATTTTCCTCTCAGAAACTGTAATTTTCCGCTTCAGATTTCTCTCTTTACACCTAATCTTCGATGTTTTGATTCATCCCTCCCTCCAGAGAAAAACAACCTCTCTTTTATTGAGACGTCAGCTTTGGACTCAACAAATGTAGAGGAAGCTTTCAAGAACATCCTGACAGGTATCAACTATAGTTTTGTTTTAGATAAACAAGTGTTGTAAAATCAAGATGGTTGTTTTACGTTGTTTTGTTTGGTTATTTTTTAGCTTGTTTCAAGTTCAAATTTATTTTGATAAAGTTTTAGGGTGTATTCACACCTGCCTTGTTTAGCTCGATTACATTAACTCAAGTTTGTTTCTTTGCTTGGTTCGGACCTTTTTGACTGGTATGAATACAATCACTCAAACTCTGGTGCGGACCAAACAAGCGAACCGAGACCCAGCTGAGGAGGTGGGCCGAGAGTGGTTCCTATCGAACCCTGGTGCGGTTCCTTAATGGTGTAAAAGCAGCCCGACCTCGATCCGACCCAGTTGCAGAAATCTACCTTTTTGGATTGTTCTTGCGACAACAATAATTTCGTGGCAACAATAATTTGATTTTGCATCTCCAAATAGCCTACCTGTTCCATCATCTGTACAGTAGGCCTACTATGTGCACGTTGGACACACATGAGAGCTCTCCTTCTCAGCTGTTTTGCTGCACGTCTTCATTGTTGCAAAATTACGAGCATGATATTGTTAAACTCATGTTGCATCAAACGG
>JAGFZM010001789.1:254851-303796 GCA_017657215.1 Limnothrissa miodon | reverse complement strand
AGAGGAATTAACAAATTGTTTACTTAAATGATCTTGCCCCCTGCCAGAAAACTTGACTGTATTTTCATCTCACACACATGCACATTTGTGAAGCGAACACACACACACAAACAAAAACTTATATAACAATATGAATGCAAGAGCCGCAGGAGACCAAGCAAAGAGCCGCATGCTGTCCAGGACTGCGGGTTGGCCATCCCTGGTCTAGCCCATTGCAGAAAGTAAAAATGAGCTAGCCATCACAAAATAGACAACTTCTAGTTAATGCACTGAAGTCTAAGGAGTTTGTAGGGATATTTACAGCAGTCTGTGTTGATTAATACTTAAAGGGTAATCCATGGTTTTAAAAACTGGAAATGACTGAAAGCTGACAAAATTCATTCAAAATGTGAGAAAGTTATTAAAAAAGTAATAAAATGTAATTAGTTACATTACTTTGTTAAAGAATTGTAAAAAAAAAAATTGTTAAAAAATTGAAATAGTTACACTACTATTACATTTTAGATAGAGTAACTTGTAACTGTAACACATTACATTTCCAAAGTAACTTTCCCAACACTGGTGATATGCCTATTCCAATTTAAAGTCATGGTTGGCGCTTTCTGTTGACTACAACAGCATTTTCATGGTTAATCCGAAAGTCCTTGGTTCAGAAGTTCCATGTTGTCCTGATAGCCACAATCCACGACATTGGCACTGAGACTGCCCTCTATTTTGGGTTAATACTGTAGTACCGTAAAAACGCCTCGATTTGGACTTTAAGCGCTGTGGGAGGAGCAGGTGTCGAAAGGGGAGAATGCGCACAGTACAAAGGCGCCTAAATGAAATCGCGTAAAAACAGACTTACGCACGTATTGGAGAATTCCGCCCTATTTGATCATTGTGCAAACCCAAATGCTGTCAATGTTCTCTATAGATTTTTTTTATGTTGGCCTACACCTGCAATAAGCCTGTTTTGATTGAGGTTTCAATGTCTGCATGATGTCAGCGCTTCTTTTTTTGTCTTCTAGAAATCTACCGGATTGTATCGCAGAAGCAGATTGCAGACCGTTCTGCACATGATGAGTCTCCAGGAAACAACGTAGTGGACATCAGTGTGCCCCCCACCACTGATGGGCAGAAAGGCAACAAACTACAGTGCTGTCAGAACATGTGACCCCTCCCTACTACCACACACACACACACACACACACACACACACACACACACACACACACACACACAAACACACTGGTGCCCACATCCAACATGCATACAAGCATTCACCTTTCACCTCCTTTTCTTACACGCATCATCTTTGCTTTGCCACTATGTATTGTGTTGTTGCCATCTTTTTTGGCTGCCTCATTTCCACAGAACTTTAGAAGGTCTCCAACAAGTCTCAATTTCTATATAACATTCCTTCCGTGTGTTTTTCACTTTTACTCTTTCTTTTTTTTTTGTCTTTGTATTTTGACTTTTCTTTGCTGTGATGGCTTGACCGCTCTGTCTTGACCAACTGCGCATTAGCTGTTGGTGTATGGCCGCTGATCATGTGACCCGCTCCTATTGTTGGAATGGTGAGAGATCAGTCTGACTGGAGCTCTCAGTCTGTCTTGACTGTTTCCTCGGATTACCTGTATAAATGTGTGGTGTGCATTAAGAAGATGTCTTTGTGATTCAAGTCATTTTGACAGATTAGTGGTTCTAAGGCAATTCTAGAGGATGAATTTGTAAGGCCTAGGTTGTAGAGAAACTAAAGGAGGGCTGTTGTCATTTTGTTTGTTTTTGTTTTGCTATCATTTCTCCTCATTGGAAAGGCAACATTTCAAAACATTTTGTGTCCGAAACATTGTGTTCGTACTCATTGGGAAAGAGTTACTGTTGGTTTCCTTTCTTTTGGTCTATACTCATGGATTAAAAATGCAGACTATCTGTTTTTAAAACTAGCATGTAATTCCACTGTCAATCATTTCAAAAGAACATAATTTGTCAACCTGGTAATTATAATTTAAAGAAAGGAAGAACTCTAACCATTACAAGACAACACAACAAATAGTAGTGTTGATATATACCTGTTTACAATAGGATGAAGTGAACATGTACATGTACATGGATGTTTTCCATCAGTGGTTGGTTTGAAAATGCCTTATGTTTTCCCATACTGTCATCAACATGCCTTCTTGAAGTGTGGGTATATGTGACTCTTAAGTATCATTATATATCACCAAGTTCTGTTCATTTGCCTTTTATCAAGTAATGTTGAAAAAAATAAACCAAATCTGTGTCAAACTGTCACAGTTTTTCAAGTTGTATGTTAATTGTGTTGAGTGAATTGAAACATGATAGAAGGATACTAGGAGTGAAATGCTACTATAAAAGATTTCTCCTTAGTTGGTGAGTTGATCTGATAAAACCTAAACCTAGAACCATTGTTTTTTTATCAGTGTTGTATGGCTGCCATTGTGTCAAGTTTATATATATCTATCATTATTTCAAAATCCGTTCAAGAAGATAAAAAGAACTAACCATATTACCCCAATTTACCACATACCCCTCCTTGCAATAGCTTCCTGTGTTACAGAATTCATTTTAAAGCATTACTGCTTGTGTTTAAATCACTAAATACGATGGGACCTACTAATCTGACATGTTCCAGAAATACATGCCACTTAGGCCTTTGAGGACACCACAAAAAAAAAATTTGCTTGTAAAATCTGCAGTCAAAACAAAGTGTGGTGAAGCAGCTTTCAGTTATGCAGTTCAGGTTTAACTTATTAACTTAGGTTATTTGTTACATCTTGTTCTATTTTTTTTTTGT
This sequence comes from Limnothrissa miodon, assembly GCA_017657215.1. Lineage (NCBI taxonomy): Eukaryota > Metazoa > Chordata > Actinopteri > Clupeiformes > Clupeidae > Limnothrissa > Limnothrissa miodon. The sequence continues at coordinate 300,996 of JAGFZM010001789.1, read as the reverse complement.
TTATATGCCTTATGCCTACTAGATTTTCACATATTTTAATAGCTTTACTGTATTGTGCTTTTATTTTGTACAGGACAGTGATATTCCTTTATGAATGAAATGTGCTATATAAATAAAATTGCCTCACTTGCCTTATTGACGGTACTAAGACTTGCTACAGTAAGTCTTGAAAATAACTTGATTTAATAGCAAACTTTTCCTCAATAATGGAAATCCTGGAAAAGTTATGGAAATCAAAAATGTAATTTTCCAGGCCTGGAAAAGTCATGAAATTTTGTAAATGCTTTGGAAGTTCTGGAATTGTCATGAATTGTAATTTCTCTTCTAGGCATATGCAGAATTTTATAAAGTTATCATTATTATGACTACAGTCAACAGTCTTTGTCCAGTACTACCACTACTTTCCCATGAGCTAGATTTTTTGTTTTTGAAGTTTATGAAGTTTTTGTCATACTTGGTTGTAAAGGTCTTTTGTGTAGTTAAGACCACAAATACATTGACAGTATTTTGAATGAAGATAAAATACCACGAGATTAGTGGAAAGTATTAACATTTCATAGACCTAAATGTATGCTAAATTTTACACTAAAAACTTAAGTCGTGGACAATTCACTAGGTTATGATGGTCATGGAAAAGTTTTGAAATTTTATTGTGTTACAGCCTGCCTGTCCAGACTTTCCATACCATACTCTATGTGTATGATGAACAGGGTCAATGCCTTCAAGACAGGACATTTGCAATAAACATTGTTTACTATTATAACCCTACATTCACCTTTTCGGGTGTCACTGTATTGTTTATAATCTAAAGTGACATAGAAGATGCTGATATAAGAAAATGTAGCAGTCACATTTGGTTGGTGTCCATAGAAGTAGCTTGGTTAAATCCTTGACTGAATCTACAATTTCCCGAAACATTCTCATCATCGACCTCTAGCGGGTAAGCAAGGACGTGGCAGCGTGAACAAGGTCCAGGGGTTTACTGACTACAGCACTCCGAAAAGTGTATGGGAGGTTGGACTGGATTGTTGTTGGGGTTCAGCTTCTCTTGCAGATACAGCTGAGAGAAACGGATTTGCGATGGTAGCACATCATTAAGGGAAACAAATAGTTTGCCATCTCAACCAAAAACATCTTTATTAACAATTCAAAGCACATACAAAACATGATGAGAGCAGACGGTACTATGTAAGTATTTTTAGCTTTATTTGTCCAAACAAAAATCCTTCGTTACCAACCATGTTAACGTAAAAGCTTTAGCTCAGGCGATAGAGGGCTTTAGAGCTAGCCAGCCATTGCTAGCGAAATCGCAGGACATTTTCACGGGATTGGATTACTACATAGCTAGCAAAAAAAGGAATTTAATGCTAATTATTAATGTATGTCGCTTTCGGTATACGAGTTTGAATCTTGTGTGGATGATGAATGTCCTGCTGAATTCTCGGAAGAGTCATGTCGTATTGGTAGTACTGTATCCTTAGCCATTATCGCTAATGTTAGCTATCATATCAAATGTTAACATTAGCTAACGTTAGCTAAATCAGCCAGCAGACATCGCTGGCTGTAAGGCTGGTTAGGCCACAACAAACACACGGCCTGTTATTCCTAAACCACTCTTCCACTACTAGTAAGTCAGTCATTTACTGCACAGCTAACACAGTACATTGTAAAATAATCTAGATTTCATCTTATTTCCTATTTCATCATATTTTCAGTAATAGCGACACCTGCACCTTATACGGGTGTGAACTTGTCTTCCAGACAGCTATTGGTAACAGACCCGAGTGACCAGTTAGCTAACGTTATCCTAGATCACGCCCGTGTGGCTTCTAGTTTTCATGCAGCCTTCCGAAATACCTCATATATGATGAGGATAGTACATTAGCATGATTGCAAGCTTTACAGATTTGAGTGATAACATAGCTGGCACAATAGCTGGATAAATTGGCTCTCTTTAGTGAATTGTTAACACTGACAGCTGTGCATCCCTACACCGCTGCTTTAATTGACAATGGCCAAAGCTTCGACGTAGAAAATGGAAAGGCCCTTTTGGTGCGCCTAAGTTGAATGAGGTCGTGGATGAACACTACTCAAATTGACGCTAACTAGGTACTGTTATTTCTGTGAATGGAATGGAAAGCAAGAAAACGTTATTCGAGCCGAGGATGTAAATTCCTGGCATGGGAGGTGATGGATCCATATAATTTCGATTTTTTGTATGTTGTTTAAACATTTTAATGTGATGTTTGAGTTGGTGCAGACGAGTGAAAACAAACGCCAGTTAGCAAGATGTCAGCAAGTGTAGTTTGTTGTTTTGGTAGGTACTAGTCAGTGTAAAGTAATAAGCCTTATTGTGATGGAATAAATTAAATTCAGTCTTGAATGCCATACACAAAGTGTGGTGAACTAGTTTTCAGCTACTATGCAGTTCAGCTTTGGAATCAACTTCCTGGAGAGATATAACATGCCCCTACATATGTCAGTTTAAAATTTAAACTTAAGACCAAACTGTTCTCATGAGCTTTTTTTCTGATGATTGACATTTTACTTATTTTAATCATTTAACCATTCGTTTTATTGTTAAATAATTGTCTTTTCTGTGTTTTCTTTACTTATATACTGTACTTCCTTTGTGTATAAAAAATTATTTTGCCTTGCCTATACAGAATGCATTTGCAGAGAGGCTGAACTGAATACCTTCATAGGTGCCTCCCATGATTTGAACATTAGTATTACTTGTAAATGGTGTGTAAATATATGGTCTAGAATTATTTGTTTATATGTCTTTAAAGATCCTGTCAGGCCTCTCCTCTAATATAAATATTTAGTTAAATTCCTAATGGATCATTTGTTTGATCGCTCACCAGTCTCCAACATGAGCAAAGTAAACGGACTTTCAAATTCATGATCAAATAATGAATCCTAACACTCCTCTATTGATGTCCTGCTCTTACAGACATAGGGCGTAACTGACCTGACCTGTGGGAGCTGTTAGCTCCCCTCCTTTCCCATCACTCCCTTTGCCCGACCCCCTGGACAGCCCAGACATGACCACAGGGGAGTGTTGCCACCTCCCCGGTTCACTCTGTGAATGCACTGGCAATGCAGCCCTATCAAAAACAGTGGAGGAATCTGACAACCGGCGTGCGCAGTATGTCACCCAAGTCACTGCCAAAGACGGACGACTGCTGTCAACAGTCATCAAAGCTCTTGGCACTCAGAGGTACTTTTTTTCAGCTTAATTTTTTTGGTATCTCTTCCTTCAGTGCTATTTTTCACTCATTTTCTTTGAGTTAGTATTTTATAACTGTCAAGTAATTTAGTTGTCAGTGGTAATCTGGTTGGAGCATTAACTACAGGTGATGGTGTATGTCATCTGTTGTCATTGTTACAATTTTTAATGTGACAAAATAATGACACAACTCTGTGTTGAATCTCGGCAAAGCTCTTTCTCTTTTAGTGATGGCCCCATCTGCCGGATATGTCATGAGGGGGGCAACGGAGAGGGCCTCCTTTCTCCATGTGACTGTACAGGCACCTTGGGCACGGTGCACAAAAGCTGCCTGGAGAAGTGGCTCTCCTCTTCCAACACCAGCTACTGTGAGCTGTGTCACACCGAGTTTACCATCGAGCGTCATCCCCGGCCTCTTACAGAGGTGAGACATCAGTGGCTTTGCTGCCTCCATTGCATCTTTTCAATTGGTTTGTTGGATGTGTGTGACTAGTATGTTTGTTGGATGGGTGTGCATATGGGTACCTTGCCCTACCACAGCCACATAGTTAAAGGTATAGTTCGTTTTTTAACACTTTCAAGCATGCCAATCCCTCACCTTTCGGCGAAATTCGCCGTTTTGGAATCAATATGGGCCATTTATGTGAATCGTGCAGATCCGAGGAGATTTTTTTTCGTGTGAGCAGATGACGTCACTGCACAGCTAACAGGGTTACAGCCAACCGAGATCAACTGGTACAATCCACTGCTGGTTGCCAGTTCTCTCTTCCGAATATTCCATTTTCAGGCCGCAAAGTCACCTGTTTGTATCGATTGACCTGGCAACCTCATCTCCCCACTGGTTTTGAACACGCCGTTAACTGATTGCAAGATGAGCTCAATGGCGCTGTATAGAGAAAATCCTTGTTCACGTCGGATGGTTTTCAAAAACAGAACACACTCGATTTGGGCGTTTTTGAGAGTTAGAAAGCCTACGTTGTGATTTTTTTTTTCTGATGACCTATCTTGACATGGGTTTAGAACTGTTAGCTACAACTTGCCTTGAACACCATGATAAGCTCCGGTGAGAATGATTAGCTCCTGTTTGCTCGATATTGTTAATAGTGTTAGCTTGTTTTAACAATAGTCCTACGTAACAGAAACACTGGTCGGCAGTAATGTTATTAATTAACTCATAAAATATAATGATTTCGAGCCATTTAAAAATGGCAAACGCGTCTCGCGTTGTACACTTCTGCCTTCATCCATTGACTGGCGCAAGTTTTTTTCAGCGTGAGAGACCACAGTGGTGACAGGAAAGCCTTGCCTTGTCTTTAGACCATAAGCAACTAAGCTGTAGTGTAAAGTTGCTTTGTTAATAGTGTTTTTATTCAGTAAAGAGAGTGGTTTGCAGTTTTGGCTCAATATAGTCCGTCCGTCCAACATTCTGGAAATGTAATTAATGCAATTAGGTGGTTGACACCGAAATTTTTACGATTGCTCCTGTCTCGGCTGTTTGCGAAATGTAGAATAGCCTCTGCCCGCTTCAAAATGGCTAGAATAGAAATGCTCTTTCTATTATTTAAACACTAGTTTTTAACTATAGCTTTAACTTACTGCACCTGAATCTCAACTACGAAGCTAGTTTTGTTTTTTAATTATTGTATATAACCACACCAACTAACCAGAAAATTCATTTGTATTCCACAAAATAATTAGTAAAAGAGTTTTACCTTATTTCAATGAGTGCGCCCTCTGTAATGTAATTCTGTATGTTCTTGCTAATGCTTCAATGATGACTCAGTTCTCATTGCACTGGTTGTGTGGTCTGGTGTGCGGTCTGTGCACAGATTTCTTCCAAAGGCATTAATCCTAAATTGCTCTAGGGGTGACCAGCCCTGATGTAATTGATAGGACACAGTGTTATATTTCTGACTGCTTACGATGCGCTGAAATGTGTGTGGGAAAAAAATTGTTTGATCACTCTGTTTTTATTAAAGTGTCCTAACTGAATGCATCAAAAAGCAGCTACGCAACTTCTTTAAAGTCTTTAGGCCGCTTAGTCTGTTACTGTTTTAGTTGCTCAAGTCGCTTTGACTTTGTGTGTGTGTGTGTGTGTGTGTGTGTGTGTGTGTGTGTCAGGGTTCCCACGGGTCCTTGAAATCCTTGAAAGTTTGTGATTTTGAAAAAAGTTCAAGGCCCTGGAAAGTTTTTGGAAATGGGCATAAAAAGACACTGTCCTTGAAAGTCATTGAATATTTTGGTGGTTTGGCAGTTTTGCATCCATTTTACATGTGTCATTATTTTGCCACCACCAGTTGTGTGATGTAGCCTACTTTCTACCACAACCTAATGTCCATTAAGAGATCAAGATAAAAATTTGACTAAACTGGGTGGTAAAGCAATTAACATTAAATAATGCATGCTCAATACTGAAGACCTTTGTGAACTATCTAGAATGCAGGAGCTACTTTTTTTCAAAATTTTTGGGTGTAATCCCCCCAGTTTCATATATATAGCAAAGCACAACCTAAAAGGAAAAATAATAAAGCTTGTGTTCAGTAACCTGAGCTGAGCAATGTGTGAAGTAATGGGCTCACACCAATGTGTATGATACTTGGCTAAGATATACCCAACGCCACTCCCACAAGATCTGTTTGTCAATGCATGGATGGACTGATTTCTGTACTACCTTCTACACAAGCTTATTTACTGCCAGTATATCAAAAAATATCTTTGTTTGACTACTTGGGTGCTCTGAAGCCATCTTGCTAGTTTAGCCTACCTCTTCTAAGTAAGCTGTAACCTTTTTAAATGCACTTGAATGCAGGAAAGGACATCTACTTTTCTCAAAATTTTCTGGGGAGGGGCAGATCACAGACCCCACCATGCAAATATTTCTGTGAAATGATATAGAACTAAATGCATGACAAAGCATGTATTGTGGATATGAATGCAAGATACAAATATTATTATAATTGTTAATTGATAACATATTCAGCGGTAGCATGGGCCTGCCCATACTTCCTGTGACACTACATTCAATTTCACAAGCAAAGTCAGTCTGGCCATGCTGCCATTATAGAGCATTTCTGTTCCCAAAAAAGTGTGAGCCAATGAGAAATTAGCTTTCCCCCCCAGCGCCAGTGAGACATCTGATAGATGCAGGTTAAGCCCGCCTCTCAGAAGGCGGGTAGTAAGGTAGCTTGGCCAGGCTAAGCTTCTGTGAGCTTATAGTCGTGGAAGCCAGGCTAATTCAGCAGTAGTAGTAGGTAATGCCACCATGTGTGGTCCTTGAATTTAACAAAATTGGTCCTGGAAAGTCCTTGAATTTCATGTTAACCAAGGTGTGGGAACCCTCAAAATGCAGTTTTTAGATTTTATTATTTAGGGAGAAAAAAAAATCCAAACCTACATAGTCCTGTGTGAAAAAGTGATTGCCCCCTAAACCTAATAACTGGTTGGGCCACCCTTATCAGCAATAACTGCAATCAAGCGTTTGCGATAACTTGCAACAAGTCTTTTACAGAGCTCTGGAGGAATTTTGGCCCACTCATCTTTGCAGAATTGTTGTAATTCAGCTTTATTTGAGGTTTTTTTTTTGTTTTTTTTTGAACCTCCTTTTTAAGGTCATGCCACGCCACAGCATCTCAATAGGATTCAGGTCATGACTTTGACTAGGCCACTCCAAAGTCTTCATTTTGCTTTCAGAGATGGATCATTGTCCTGCTGTAGGACCCAAGATCGCTTCAGCATGAGTCAAGTCAAGTCAAGTCAGTTTTATTTGTCAATTTCTTCACATGTACTCGACATACAAAGGAATCGAAAATACGTTTCACACTTGTCCCATGCGTAGACGTTGACAACAATAAAGTGTAGATGCACAACAAGAAAAACAATTTAAACAATAAGGTACTGTTAAGTTAAAAAAAGTGCAAGTAGGCTTAAGGCATTATACTTAGGTGACACACAGTATATATAAGACACGACATAACATAAAGTAAGTGTTTTAGCAGTGTTGTTTGTTGTCTTAGTGCAACACAAGATTTTAGCAGCAGTAGTATTAAATATAAAAAGTGGTATAAATAGTGGTAAGAAGAATACTAGAATATATAGCAGCAGGTGTGTGCAATTTGCAATGCAGAGGTAGTTATAGTTATTTTCAGTCCAGAGTGTTGTTTGGTTTTTTGGTTCAGAGTGTTTATTTCCTTGTTGGTGAGTGTGTGTGTGTGTTGGGGGAGGGGGGGGGGGGGGGTGTAGAGTCCAATCTGTCTTCCTATACTCCTGCCAGTCTGGTGGTTCCGTCCACACGTAGCCGGGTATCTGCTAAACCAAAGATATTTTTCTTCGTCTGTCTTGGCCAAAGGTTTAGAAATGGCTTTATAATCTTTAGCAGACTGATTGATCTCAGTGACTTTTGTTCTAATTTGTTCTTGAATTTCTTTGGATCTTGGCATTGTGTCTAGCTTTTGAGGATCTTTTGGTATACTTCTCTCTGTCAGGCATCTCCTATTTAAGTAATTTCTTGATTGAGACAGATGTGGCAGTAATCAGGCCTGGGGGTGGCAAGAGAAATTGAACTTAGGTTATGATAAACCGCAGTTAAGTTATTTTTTAACAAGGGGGGCTTTTTCACATAGGGCCTGTAGATTTTGAGTTTTTTCTCCCTTCTGCATAACTGTTGCCTCTCCACACCATTTTATTACCTTCATACTGTATTGCCATCCCCATCTCTATCAACCTGTGGTAGTAATAGTCTAGGATGGAAAAAAGAAACCGTTGGAGTTGTGCCAAAATGTCATTATAGCTCCTACCTGGGAAGTGTCTTTACAGTCTAGCAAGTTTAGTGTCTATGTTTCAAATTTTAAATTGTGCTTGTACTAGTGCCTGGTGCCAATTCTGTAATTAAGCTAGTGTAAAACAGTGATCTTCTGTAATGTGAAAAATGATCTGTTTGTGTCCAAAGTTCAAGGGAAATTTAACTCCTCATTAGTCAGTGGGTTAGTCAGTTCTGTCATTTGGCAGAAGAGCTTGTTCTGTATGAGACTGTTATTTCAATGATAGAACAACAATTTCCAGTGTTATCTGTAGTCGGTATATTAGGTTGACCTAGACAGTTTGACCAAAGACTGTACAGTTTAACCATAACTATTGACTCTGGCCCTCATGGTCCCAGTTACGTTTCCTGTTTTAACTTTGTATGAAGTCTTGCCAAGGGTAGGAACTGTTCACAGTGAGCTTCATCATTAGACATTAGCTTTTTTCCATGACCTGGCCACAAAACAAAGCTAGATGACTATATTTGGATCCTTTTCCAAGTCAGCTGGTGAGCATAACCATTAAGTCACACAACTTGAACTCTATTGGCTTTGTTTATGTATGCATTTGTTGAACTCATTGCAGTTAAGTCCTTTCAGTCTTCAAATTATACACACAAATTAATGAGCTAAACTTGAGACTCTTAGGGAGTTCTCTCAGAAACAGCAGCAATGCCCTGTGCTTTTCTCCCAGTCTTTAAACAGACTTCCAAAACGATAGGACATGGGATATCAATATTTAGTAAAAATAAAACTGGACTATACATTTCATGACATGAAATGGGAGGCCATACGTGAGCTAGCGTGGAATGACCCTATACTCTTTTCATATGGCTATTAAGTGTGATCTTACCATAAAAATCAGCCTCAATTTAACATTATTCTTCGGTTTATTACAGGGTTCCCGCGGGGTCTTAAAAAGTCTAAAATTCAAAAAGTGAAATTTAAGGCCTTAAAAAGTCTAAAAAACGCAAGTCTAGGTCTTAAATTTAATTGACCCAAGTCTTAAAATTATTTCCTCCGTTCATTTAAGCATTGTTCGCTGAAAAAATCAGAGAGTTTTCAGAGACGGTTGATAAGAACATGGGCAAGTGTATATTTAACGAGACCTGGCTCAATAACAGCGAGTTTTGCAGCTGGTTACAAGCTGTCCCCGGCAATAAAAATGAAGCTTGCTACAAAATATGCAAGAAGAATCTACAGTTAGCGACACTGGGCGTAAAGGCACTGGAGTCCCATGCCAAAGCTGATAAACACCAGCTTGCCAGCTTGTTCATCAGTAAAAATTAAATGTTTTGAGAATATCTGGGATCATATGAATGTTTCGATCAATGTGTTGTGTTGGTCTTAATTTTCTAACATAATGGTCTAAAAAGGTCTCAAAAAGGTCTTAAATTTAACTAACTGAAACCTGCAAGAACCCTGTTATTAATACCTTCAAAGAAAATTATAATACCTTAGATCCTCCATTGCCTTTTTCATTTCGCGCACTCCCTAATGCCCCCACGCTGAGAGAGTGGTTAAGTGGTTTGTGTAAGCTTTAATAGTTCCAAACAAGCCACGAACTGTCCATTTGTATTGACTCTGAAATATACATAAAAGAACATTAGCAATAAAATTGTATTGATGCTGAAATATTTGTGTAAAGATCAAAATTTATATTGACACTGAAACATGCAACAGCATTGTTTTAATCTAGGTGCTACACTTTATAATGTATTTGAAATATGACTTTATTTCATAACATTACCTCTGGAGTTACTAAATAAACCGTGTTTCAATGCCGATATCCAAAACAGCATCTACAGCAATCTTGACACTACATCAATTAATAACAAACAATGATAAAAGTAGTCAAACTAACCTTTATCATAAAACCTGACAATCAGAACAGGCCTACACACATCACATTGTCATCAAAAAGTTATTTTGACTTAAGTGAAATGATAACATTAATAACCTGATATAAGCCTTATAACAATACCAATCTGTTCTGTCTCTAAAACTATTAATTTTTTTAACATCAGCATTTCATTGAAACCGAATGCTAACCTGCCAAGATGCATTTTCTATTCAGGTTTTGTATAAAAGTTTTGTTTTTATCTCAAAGTTTTTGGAAAAGTTGTGAAGAAATACAAGTCGCCATTCGTTTTTTTCCAGTTTGTATGTATATACAGTATATATGTGTGTGGAGAGAGAGAGAGAGAGAGAGAACCAGCGTTAAGAGTTTTTGTTTACACCCTGCTAGTGGCTGCGTGACCCCGGGCCGAGAAATGAGAAGCGCACGCTGTTCTGCGACATGGTCTGCTTCCTGTTCATCACGCCACTGGCTGCCATCTCAGGCTGGCTGTGTTTGCGTGGCGCCCAGGACCACTTGCACTTCAACAGCCGCCTGGAGGCCGTCGGCCTCATAGCACTCACTATAGCCCTCTTCACCATCTACGTCCTCTGGACTCTGGTAAGAGCACGTGCCCCTCAACCCACTCTAGTTAGTAAGACAAATATTTAATTAATTTCTGCTCTCATTACTTTTACCACCAACCTTTTCCCCCTTTAGTTATGTAATTCTTTGCCAAATCTGTGTTGGATGTGAAAATAGAAAATGTCATTTGATCTGCTGGTATCAGTTTGTTGGTAAATACCAACAATACGAAAACCAATACTGAGTGTCATATTTTGGTGTCAGGGGTCAAAGGCGCTTAGCTGCTGGGTAGTGGGGAGGCTAGGGGCTGAGGTTGATTCATACGCCACATACACTCTTTTCTCCATTGTAGTCTTTTATGGATTTTGACATCCAGGTGTGTTTTATTGTTTTAGTAATCGGTCACCCCTGGCCATGCAACCCCATTTCTCTTTGTAGGTGTCATTCCGTTACCACTGTCAGCTGTACTCCGAGTGGAGACGAACCAACCAGAAGGTCCGCCTGCTCATTCCGGATGCCAAGGGAGGCCACTCAACCCAGCATCCTTTGCTCTCCACCAAGCTGCTGAAGAAGACGGCGGACGAGACGATCGTATGAGGGTCCATCTGGCAGGAGAATGAGAGTGGTGTGTGTTGAACGGGCTCCTTGGCTCACTTGAGGTCACAGCTAGAGCCACAGCACTTGTGGATTCATTTTTTTCTATTTAATCCTTTTTAATCTAAACTTGTGAGCACTTCATTATCCACCTTTTACCTTTTTTTGAATGTTGGTATGTTTGTTTTATTTTTGTGTAGATCCTCCTCCCCGAAAATGATTACAGGGAAAATAATTGGCAAATTTGATGCTTCAATTCCTTTATATTCTGTTTTTACAAAAAGGCAAAATGCGCAAGCAAAAATCACAATTATGGACACATGCTAAATATAGGATTGGACTGTCGTGTTTCCATGTAAAGAAGAGACACCGGGCACACAGACTGGGAACTGACCAAAACTTGCGAACAAATTTCTCTTACCTTTGTAGTTTCTTTTTTTTTTTGCAGTGAACTTTGGAAATCACTCTGTTCTACTCTGATGCTTCAGAACCCCAGAGTCTAAAACCAAAGCTCCAAGCTCTTACCCCTTCTATAGAGTCACTGCTGAGGGGAGTTGTGTATGTGTGTGTCTAGAGACCTATGAGTGCGGATAACTAGCTAGGAATGTCTGTGTGTGTAACAGTGTAGTAGTTTATGTGATTGTGTGTAACCATGGAGAATATGTGTGAGTGTGCGGGTGTGGGTGTGTTACAGGAAATCAGTATTCATTTATTCTTCTCTTTGAAGGATATTGGGGCTTGAATGCACCCAGCAGTCTCAGCAGTGTTTGTGGTTCATCAGGATTAGTCTTTCTTTTTCTCTAGGCATCTAACCCTCTGTATGGGATTGGGGATGGCGGTAGAAAATGTACACTAGTGCAATAAAAATGTTATTAAGAAGACTTGCCCTTACGATACTGCAACCAACATGCACAGCTTTGCATGCATGCACAAAGTCTTTGCTTTGATTTGATTTGTTTCTGTTGTATCCACTCATACTACTTGGGTGGTTGTTATTGGAGGTCTTTGGAACTGAGCCCTGAAAGGGTCTTTGTCTTTTGGTGTAGTTGCAGCAACTGTGCAAAGTGTTGCTAAAATAAATGTCACCAGAAATAGTAAGATGAATTTGCCAAAACATTAAGTTTATCTTTGGAAGATTTTTTTATAACTCTAATCATGTATTAACTTTACAGTTTAACTACAAGAAAATCACTGAGTTCTCACCTTTCTTCTTCTACTGTCTTCTCTCTTTCTCTCCTGCTTGCACTGTCTCTTGTGTGTGTGTGTGTTGGTTTTTCTACCAAAATATATCTCTGTGTGGCGATGCATATCAGTTCAACCAGAGATGGCGTATTGTACAACAGAAGTCTGGTTGGTATACATATGGTTGTGTAGCAGTTTCACCCTCTTTGATATGCATCTTTTTCAGACTTTCCCATCTTGCCGTTGTCTTCAGTACCAAGAATGAGATGTTATGAACTGTTTATCACACCTAGCAACATTTGAGACAATGGTCTCCGCTCGTTTGATCACTACATCAGGTTACCTCTCCTATAGAAGGATATGCAAAAACACTAGCAATGACCTTAAAGGCTGCCCTTGGTAAAGCCTGTGGCTGCCACTGGAGTTGATCAAGGAAATGCTGTTTTGACTGTGTGGCAAGCCTCAGTTCAGAATGGTCATGAGGACCAACTAGCTATTTGAACCGTAAGCTTTATGGTGCAGCTTCAATTGGGTTCATGTAAAGCCTGCATCAGTGCAATTTCCCAGTCAGTATTTCATGTATGTGTTCTATGTTTTGCAGCACTTGAGTGCCCTTTATACAGCATAGGTGAAAAAAAGATTGAGCCTCGGAAGTCGGTCTTGTCTGTTTATCAATTCATTCCCTCTTAAGGAAGTGGTGCTACTCCATGTAAGTTTTCATTTCTCTCTGTTGCCAATACCATGGCTTAACCGTTGGAGGCTTTTTGCTCAGTGGGCACAGATAATGGAGTAGCAGTGGACTTGTGGGATGAGTTGTGCCTATGGACACTGGGCACCTAGGCCAGTATGGGCTCATGTAAGCTTGCAACCTCCATGAACAAAAGAGGAGCTGTGTTTGAAGCTTTATGTTGCTGTTAGAGGTGATGCTATGTGGAGTGAATCATTGTCTCAGCTTTATTCTGTTAATGTGCTGTCAGTTCTGTTTAGGTCATCTTCCAGCTGATTGCTTGCATTGGGGGAAATTGGTTTTTGTGTGCAGATTGCTCTCACACCTTTTACACGATTTCTTTCTATCTCTCTTCCCCTGTAGTGTCAGTGTTCACTCTTATTGACTCCTCTCATAGGAAACTACATTTCTGTTATATGATTAATGTTGTGCAATAGTAATTTTAGATTTTTTTGGTTGGTTGCTTTGGCATTGACATCACCATCTCCAGTGGGAAGAAAAGACATGAAAAAACCTTTTGAGCAAGGGAAAGAATTAACAAATGTATGTGCAGTGTCAACCCCAGGGCTTTTAGTAACGCCCTTTAAAAAAAAAAAAAGACAACAAAAAGGACAAAAAACTTGTCTCATTGGTGTGCTTCCACCTAAAACGTTGGTTGCCTTTGTACACATGGGGGCCAACTTCTGGAGATTTTGTAATGTAGAATTTAGTAACAGAGAGTGCAATTTTAATAACATTACAATGCAATTCTTACCTATAACCTTAAAATCACACATGCACGCATATATATATATATATATATATATATATATATAGAACATAAGCAAAACCTAGATGTAGACAACATTACTTCTGAAGGATCATGAGGAGGACACCCATGCAGGAGGAGAGGGACAGGGGCCAGCAATGGCACCTGTTAGTGGCCTGTGCTATGCAACAGTGCTTCTGCAATAGGTAGTGTTCAGGCTGAGTCCATTCTTCAGTGCTAATCCAGCTGACCACAAGTCCTTCTCCAAAGATGCATGCATGTTTTGTTTGTATTCAATATTTTTTTCCTGTCTCGTTAGATTTTTGTTTTAGAATATGTCACTTTGAGAATTATACCATGGATAAACAGTTTTCTCATTTCAATAATCTATATTTAAAAGGGATTTTTAAAAAGATGTAATAATTTCCTTTGTTGATATTCTTTGGGAAAGTAAAAAATTCCAGGTTTAATGTGAAATGGAAAGGAAGCAAGTGTATTTCAGTCTACTGCGCTCTTCTTTTTTTTTAAGAAACACCATTAATTGTAAACATGTTTTACTTGTTCTTGTTTTTAAAATCTTAATTTTGCCACTGTTTTTAAATCAATTCCTCTGTGTCATTTGTAATTTATGTTCTCGGTTATTTCATTAAGCACAGGATTTTTATCACCATAACATGATTTAAATGCTGTAATGTTTGTTGTGCAGTGGATAAAGGAGGTGTGTCTGTAATGTCTTCACCAAAATTTGTTGGTGCTTGCAATCAGCCAAGAAAAAGTGTGCAAAGCAAATTAAAAATTATGCTATGAATCTGTCCACCATAAATGATTTGTGTTTCTTTAAATATATGTAATAATTTTGAAATGGTCTGGTTTCATTTTATAACATTTCAATTACATTCTTCAAAAGTATTATTTATTTACATTTTGTCTTCACAACCACCGATTGTCAGTCGGCTTATGGCTGAAGCTTAGCATAGTACAAACTGAAAAGTTTATTCAGTGTTTTTTCAAGATGCAGCAGATATGTAATTCTATCAGCTATTTTCAAAGAAGATACTGTACAAGGATATAATTCAACAATATGAAATGAAACTTAATTCATCCAGTTTATTTACAGTAAAACAAAGCCAGTTAAATCCATGTACATATTTATAAATACAGTGTCTGTATTTATCACTAAAATTCCTAGATTCCTACAGATTTCTTAATTTCAGTCTTTTCATACAAGATGCATAATTTCTCATCCTCTGGTCAACATCACATGGTTATGTACACAGCACCATCTAGTGGTCAATGTTGAAGCTAAGCATCACCAATGACTACAACGGGCAAGTCCATCCCTAAGGCTTGGTTAGAATGTTTGATCTGGGTATGGATTGCTCTCTAGTTATTACAATCAATAACTTGCACCGAGTGCAGGCATAGCTGCAACAATAATACTTAGAGGCATGTTAAACTGAATTAAAGTACCACTGAAATCAACTGGGCACTTAAACTTGCACTGAGTCATTTTTTCTAAATGTGAATTGTGTCTCAGAAGTTACTTGTTACACACTGTCCTGTGGTTACGTGGAAAGCGATTTCCTCTATTCCCCACTAAAATGTGTAATGCTAAGGAAATAATGACACTCCTATAAATGAGGACCAGGTTTTGTGGGAAAAGATTGTGCAATGTGAAGCATCATTAGTAAAAATCACAGGTTCTGACAGCACTGTAGTTTGTTGCCTTTCTGCCCATCAGTGGTGGGGGGCACACTGATGTCCACTACATTGTTACCTGGAGACTCATCATGTGCAGAACGGTCTGCAATCTGCTTCTGCGATACAATCCTGTATATTTCTACAACAATTAAAGCAAGGTTATGAGAGGATAACTGCCACTGGATGGATCAGAATAAATGTGTCATTAGTTAATACTGTCATACCTGACAGGATGTTCTTGAAAGCCTCCTCCACATTTGTTGAGTCCAAAGCTGATGTCTCAATAAACGAGAGGTTATTTTTCTCTGGACAGGATATTAAGTAAATAAGAATTAGACTCTAGAGTGTTGGATGCTTATAGGGTGGTCACCAAAGTGTAATGTCTTTACCTGCAAAGGCCCGGGCCTCATCAGTGGGCACAGCCCTCAGGTGACGCAGGTCACTTTTGTTGCCCACTAGCATGATGACGATGTTGTTGTCGGCATGGTCCCTCAGCTCCTTCAGCCAGCGCTCCACATTCTCGTAGGTCAGGTGCTTGGCAATATCATACACCAACAGAGCTCCAACTGCACCTCTGTAATACCTGAAAGAACAACAATAATTATTACAATTATTTCAGATTACTGCTAGACAGGATAATTCAGTGCATTACTCTACATTCCTGTGGATTGCTCCTGTGTTCCAGTGACAGACTTACGCCGACGTGATGGCCCTGTAGCGCTCCTGTCCAGCTGTGTCCCAGATCTGAGCCTTAATTGTCTTGCTGTCCACCTGAATGCTGCGTGTGGCAAACTCCACACCAATGGTGCTTTTGCTCTCCAGGTTGAACTCATTCCGTGTGAAGCGAGAGAGCAGATTACTTTTTCCAACACCAGAGTCCCCAATCAGCACCACTGCCACCAGAGTAGAAACATTAAAACACAGATCCTATAGTTTTAATGGAATGGGAATATATTTGTGTCTGTCTACAGCTAAACTGTCAGCTATAAACTTGAGTGAAAAACGCCTGTTTCATCAGAGTACAGTAGCCCACACAACTGAACTTTGTCCCAAGAAATCACACCACAGGAAGTTCAGAATCTGTTCGTCACACTGAGTGGACATTTTTTTAAACTGTACCACCTACAGTATGCTCACTACTTCTGTGTTTCCATTAATTTTATCATCCCAGAAAACTGTAACCAAGTAAGTTACTTTATTTCCTGCTCGAGCCTCTACACTTTCATGAGAAAAACAGTACGAATTTAAATTTGTTAGGCTACTGAATTTTTGGTTAGCAAATGGGATGTCAACCAACATTGGATTGTCATATCAGAAATATTACGCAACTCATTATTAAATTTGAAGATATAGCGACAGTGCCAAATAGGCCTTGTGTTGTATTAAACTAGCTCTCTACAGTAGGCCTAGGTTATTTTTGTCTGGTAAGTGGTTCCCCTTGTCAAATGCACCAATTAAGCTTCTAAGGCCATGTTGCCAAGTGCTAGCATTTCTCAAAAGAAACAGCACGTCTCAGAAAGCAGTCTAAATTTCTCTTTGAAAAAAAGGTAACACATATTTAATGGATATAGGGTAAATAACTGATGCGAATCACGTAATCAATGGATGATTTACCTTTGAACAAGAAATCGTATTCATCATCTCTGTTACCCATGACTGGTTAATAAAATCCCCCAGATAGTGTTAAATTTAGCGTGAGTCCGGCTATTCTATCTTCCGATCAAAAATCTTCTTCTTAACATTAAAAATAGGTGGCTGTATTCCTACTGAGACAATGCGCTGGCTGTCACACATAAAACCGACCGCAGGAAGGGGATCTTCCTGACTCTGCAGAAGGGGAGGAGTCCACCCTATCCAGCAAATAACTTGGATCCTCATCTACAGATGTGTCAAAACTTATTGATATTTCGGTTGCATTTATTGAAAAGCTCAACCGAGAGCTTTTAAAATTAATTTTAGGCCTACATTAAAAAGTTAAAGGTTATGGCAAAGGGCACAGTCATTTCTGGTTTCATTACATTAACAATAACAAGCGTAGGCTAACTTTGCTGGCCAATCTTAATGTTATGGTCTACTATAGGAAACAGCCTACATCCACTATTATTGCGTGCAACAAAAACTTGTTGAACATTGCATATCGCATCATATGAAATAATAATATATAGTTTAAATAAATATAGTTTAAATCTATTTTATTATTATGCTCTGTACGATTAGGTCTAATGAAAGAACAGACGGCTGGCAAGATGAGGTCACGAGAGTGGTCGCGATAGAAACAGCTCCTGCGTCAAAGCGATTTCCCAGCATGCAAGTTTGCTAATAAAACTACTCGATGCGCTCTTTCTATCCGCCATTTCAACTAGTCTTACTTTTGCTGTGGGCGACCCTGATACGTGTGTAATTTTGTGATTCAAAGACCGTATCGGAAGTTCACAACACAAGCCCACACAAGCAGTCTTTTTTGGAAGAGTTCTACTTACAGTAAACCTCTCCGAGAGAATTTGTGGGTTTCTACTACTGAATATCACGCCAAAATGTCGACTGAGGCCGCACCTGAGAAACCAGGCCAGGGGTAAGTCGGCACTGGTTTGCACATGCTGCGAGTTAATGTGGTTGCAGTTCGCGAGTACGTATTTAATTAAATAATTAATTGTTAAATGCAAAATATAGGTTTCTATTCTGAAATGGATACACTTCTTTGACTGTGGTGCGTCGGCGCAAGGGATAGAAAGCAAATGTTACCGTGTTGTATTAAGTAGTTAACGCTACAGAACAATGGCCCGACCGTTGATGCTAGCAATGAGGCTAGCTAAACAGCTAAAATTAACAACCCGCATGTCGCAGTTAGTAAGATAAGGCGTAAACGAAGAACTAGTTTAGTAATCGGATAAGCGTTTTCTTTCTTAAAAAAAAAACACGAACGCGTTCGCTGGTATTTGAATAACGTTGTTTTAGGCAAAGTAAATTAATGTCTGACAATTGATCAATGCGCTTAATATCCGCAGCCAATTCGTTTTCAAAATTTAACGAATGTAGAAATTGACCATAATTCATCAGTTACTATGAATAATGGCCTAGCTAACGGAAATTTGATTTAGCTAATCGTCTGACCTATTCATAATGACGACAATAGCCAAGACGTTGCCTTTATTTCGGTTCACGAGCTTCTCTGTAAAGTTTGTGAAAACAAGTAGACTGGTTTTGTTACTACTGTACTGTACTTGCTTGACTTGATTTCCTCAAACCCACTCGTGTGTGTTGTGTTATTTTTATTAACCAGTGAGGTGAATGGCAAGCCCAACCACGAATCCAGAAAGGAGAGGTCCCAGAAACGCGGTGGGGGTGGTGGCCGCTTCGAGCCCTATGGAAACCCCTCCAAGAGATACAGAGTCTTTGTCAGCAATATTCCCTACGACGTGAAATGGCAAGCCCTGAAAGACTTGATGAAGGAGAAAGGTAAGTGTCGCGATCGTCGATCTACGGAATGGATGTTGGACCAAGCGTCCCCGTCTCGATCTCCTGTAATGGGCACAGTACTTGGAACTATTTGTAGTCGTTATGCGTACTGGTTGCTGACTGCTGCTGATAGTGTAGCAATTTCGTTCCAATCCGTGGTGAACTTGTTCATTTGGCGGGCAAAGTCGCGTTTTTGTCGGTAATCTTTTATACGCTTGGGACACCGAAATCTTTGTATTTGGCGGTCAGTTAAACGGCGAGACGCATCCAATCTAGACACACTGTGTCTGATCTTTTGTATAGAAATTGCATTCGATTGTGCCCAAGCCCTCACCATCACCAACGCTTCAGAGATGGTAGTTGGAAACATCTGGGGCAAATCAAATGAGGCACCAAGTGTGCTTTGAATGAAATATTTTGTAACTGAATGTAATGGAGAAATGTTTCGTATGGTACCAGTACTGAAATTTCATTAGCCTCTGCTTATATGATCTTGGAGTAGCCTATGATAGTGTGATGCCACACTAGTACTCAGTGGTAAGACTAAGTGTAGCATATGTATACTTAAATAAAGCAATGGCAAAACGTTTTGGATCGATTTTGCTAAATCATGGCTATTATCAGTTGTCAATGTGGATAATGTATTAAGCCTTGGTCGATTTCACCCTTATATCATAGTGTCCTTTGGAAAAGACTGAATGTAGAATTAAATTGCATTTTCTTTTTTTAGGTTTGCCACAGCGAATGTTGTCTCAGCAGATCTTCATGTTGTACATTGTATGGATGTGTTTTTGAGAAGTCTTGGGGTACAGGTCTACAAAGTAAAGCGGCTTCTTAAGCTTGTCCTTGTTTCAGTTGAGGAATGGATAATGTTTAAAAATGAGTTGGTTGTATCTGATGCATATAGTTCTGGTGGTTACTACCTTAAAAAAAAAAATCAAACCAAGAAAAGTGGTTTTGTCGTTTTGTATGCCTGTTTGTAAGCCTCCCAAACCTTGCAGCCAAATGGTTCTGCAAAACCTCTTTGGTGGGGCTTCCGTCTGTGCAATTTTTTATTCTTTGGGTTCATGATTCATTCCTAATGGGGTAATTTAGATTAATACTCTAGGGTGGCTTGATCAGTTGTTGAAATGGTTTCAATTTCATTCTCAACTTTTTGATGTCACTGTTTCAGGTCTTGGGTAGATAGGTTGTGGATACTGGCAAGACTCGATTGTAACGATGTAGGTAACTATCTTAACACAAATAAGCATGGTGAACATCTTTTCAATTGGAAGACTTGATCTGTGATATTTTTTTAATGGTGATTTCTATTACGCAAGTTGCTCATGGTGTGGAGGATTCAGCAAGGACAGCATAAGAAGACATATATTTTATTTGTAAGCTTGCTTTTTGTAGACCTGTACCAGCATTGTGCAGCTGAGGTTCTGGGGGTGGAAGCTCTGGAGGCGCAGGCCGAGCTCTGTCACCACCTGGTTGTGTGTCTGCTCTAAACCCCCATTGTTCTCTTGGCTTCTCTCCCTTGGTGTGTGTCGTCTGGAATCTGATTTGTAGTGGGTGAGGTTACGTACGTGGAGCACTTAATGGACGCAGAAGGCAAATCAAGGGTAAGTGCAAGAGACGAACCTCTGTTTGTCCGCTTGAGTTTACTTTTCTTTCTGAAAAGGGGGAGTATTTATGAAGGCTTGCCCAGTCTTGAGAAGTGTCTCTCTGGGGGCACTGTCGGAGAAAAAGGCAGGCGCAGATGGTGGCTCCGAAGTTAGCCACTGAGTTGGGTTTGCTATTGAGACTGAGCAGGAGTTTGACTCTGCCTTTCTCTGTTTGTTGGATTTTGTTCATGTGGGGCTAATGGGGGGGGTAAGGCAAGGTGGAAAGATGGACATAGAACTGTTGCACCTAAGCATGCCTACAACATCCTTATAATGAAGTGGAACTGCCTGATGAAAAAGCCTTTGTGAGGTAAAGAGCCCTCTGGGTGAATATTTGCATTGGTGCAAGCTTTATGCTTAAACTGACTTAACAAGGACAAGTAACTTTTGAATTGGGTTCCAAAGCTGTAATTTCATGCCATAACTGTGGTTTACCATAATCCTTGCCTAACTATGTACTTTTTCACATGCTGGATGGCCCCAATGGGATTGCTTTAATCAACAAAAGGGTTGTGCGTAAGTATCACTTTTGAAATGATTTCATTTATTTTTCCCTCCTTCCCATTTTGTATTGTCTTCCACAAATACATTAAACTATGTTGTTCTTTGAACCCATGTAGGATTGTTGAGTTCAGGACCGAAGAGCTCATGAAGAAAGCTGTGGAGAAGGTGAACAAGCACAATTTCAATGGACGTCCTCTTAAGGTCAAAGAGGTAAGTTAATTTGATGACTAACTGTATCACGCACTTAACTAAGGAGACCGTTCTCTCTGGCATGGCACAGATTAACAACATATTCTCTCTTTGTCCTCCTAGGACCCAGATGGCCTGATTGCCCAGCGAGAGGCCCACAGGTCTCAAGGGGGTGGAGGAGGTGGCCCCCCTGGTGGCATGGGCGGCAATATGGGTGGTAACATGGGTGGCAATATGGGCGGCAACATGGGTGGTGGAATGGGCATGGGGATGGGTCCTGGCCCAGGGGGCCCACCTATGGTCAACATACCCCCCAGCCTGCTGAATAATCCCAACATTCCCAATGAGATCATCCATGGGCTCCAGACTGGCAAAATTGGAAGCACAGTGTTTGTAGCAAATGTAAGACCTTTTTGTCAATTGTGTTGACTGCAGCATATCAATTTCACAAAAATGCCTAGTTAAAGAACAGTCACATAGTATCAAAGTGCATGTGAAAATGGCTCTGGGTTTCTGAATTGTAAAGAAGGCTTTTTTTATTGTTATTTGCCTATTAGTCATTTTTTTATTCCCTAATGTGACTTAATCCTCAGCTGGATTATAAAGTGGGCTGGAAAAAGCTGAAGGAGGTGTTTGGCATGGCAGGTGTGGTAGTCCGTGCAGACATCCTTGAAGACAAGGATGGGAAGAGCAGGGGAATGGGAACGGTCACTTTTGACATGCCCATCGAAGCTGTGCAAGCAGTCTGTATCCTTAAACAATATACAAACTTCTGCCTGAAGCCGGATGCTGTTGTGCTTGTAGCTAAGTGATGTCTTAAATATTTGTTGGGTAATTTCCTTAATACATGCAAAGCTATGTTTAATGGGCAGCTCCTCTTCAATCGTGTCATGCATGTCAAACTGGTAAGTTTGTATTTGAAGCATTTAGAGAGTGTGTGTGTGTATTTTTTAATATATTTACATACACACACACACACACACAAAATAACCCCAAAAATGTGCATGTAAACTGCAGGATGAGAAATCGCTGCCAAAAGGGGACTTTGCACCTCCTGACAGGCCACCAGCCCTTCCACGTAAGTGTTTTCAGTTTTAGAAACCAGGAAGTTTTGTCCACGTGTTAAAATTGAGTGAAATTGCATGTGTCGTTAATCTATTGTGCATAACTGGTGAGGTGGAGGTGGGGTGCAATCATGAAGGGCAAAAGCTATGAGGGGTGATTTATTTTTCATTCTTTACTCCGCTAACTTGGCTTTGTCATGGATCTCTTCTCAGGCGGTCTGAGTGGGATTGGACTTGGACTTGGACCAGGTGGGCAGCCCATTGATGCTACACAACTCAACCGTGGTGGAGCTGGCGGCGGTGGTGGTGGAGGCATGGGCAACATTGGTCCTGGAGGTAACTACTTGATGCCAAGTCAATAAAATTCACTTGCTCCCTTTATGTGCTTTTTTTAAATTTCATTTGATTTATCTTTTTAGGAATGGATGGAATGGGCTTTGGTGGCATGGGTCGAATGGGAGGCGGTATGTTCACCATTGCTTTTTTTTTTTTTGAAGCCATGCTTGTATGCTGCCAATACATTTTTTTTTCCCAGAGGAAAATATTAGGATTTCATTTCTACTAATGAACACGTGTGTGTGTGTGTGTGTGTGTGTGTGTGTGTGTGTGTGTGTGTGACCCTTTTTTTTTTTTTAGATTTGAACTTTTGTGAGAAGTAGTTAATGTAATAGATGTTTTACTTGTCCTGTGTATGTGGCCTCAAGTCACTAATATGAATTTATCTTTTACTTGTGAATTGCTAGGTATGGACAATTTTGGTGGAATGAACAACATGGATCGCTTTGGACCCTCTGGAATGGGAAGAATGAATGGTATTTATTCATATATTTTTCTCTCTCTCCCTCTCTAAATTCGAGATGCACCCGATCCTGTATGATATCAGGTCCCGATATATTCGTAAATCTGATATCAGAAATGGGTCAGACTCTTCACGGCTAATAA
The DNA here is from genome assembly GCA_017657215.1 of Limnothrissa miodon. Taxonomy (NCBI): domain Eukaryota; kingdom Metazoa; phylum Chordata; class Actinopteri; order Clupeiformes; family Clupeidae; genus Limnothrissa; species Limnothrissa miodon. The sequence goes on along the minus strand of JAGFZM010001789.1, from coordinate 277,790 downwards.
TGACTCCACCAACAGCATTCCATGTTCTTTGAGTTAGCAGTTTAAACCAACATTCCATTCACGTGCATTGAAAGCAGAGGCTACAAACAACAATGTTAGACATATTTAATATAACTTTCAATCTAAAATATGAATATTCATCAGATGAATAACAGGAGAGGCAAGCACATAGGTGCGCCTCGTTAAACCCCGACGAGATGGAACTGTTGTATAAAAGCAGCAAACCGCCATGGCGAAATTGGCCAACAACACCACTCCCACTTGTGCGATAATGCTTAAATATCGGAATCGGTATAGGCAGTCGTGTATCAGAATCAAATCGGAACTGGAAAAATGTGGATGGCCCACCACTACTCTAAATTTAGTTGCCTGGTGGGCACATGAAGGCATTATAAAACCTGGAGAAAGTGAGTAAGTCCTGCCCCCATTCATTTCAATGGGGAATGCTAGGCTAGGGAATTCAGCCAAAATTTAACGATTTTTTTTTTTTCCCCACACTATTCCGTACCATTTTCCCTGGTCGATGATGTGACATTACTAATTGACGTAAGGTTGAGCAGTAAGCTATATGGATGACGGGAATTGGCCAATTTCACAGGATGTAATTTTGCCCTGCCTCTAGCAGCACTCCCATGAACTTCTTGCCCACCCCAAATGTGTATGTTAACGTGATTGGTTTGCTGAATTGACCCTTTTTCCTGTGCGGTTTGCCAAGTTTCCGTTGCTGTTCACACTAATGACTCACGACTGCTGTGCCAGATTTACATCAAACCACATCAAGTTTGCGGATGATGCAGCAGTGATGGGCCTCATCAATGACAACTACGACTCGGCATACAATTAAATTTTATTTGTATAGCGCATTTTTACAAAAGGCATGTCTCATGTCTCAGGGGCAAGGAAAAACTCCCTAGCAGCGTTTTTTGTTTTTACTTGTTATGGTAAGGCCACACCAATAAAATTAGTTGGTTCTCGGATTTTTTCAGGAAAAATATGGAGCGAGCGAAATAAAAATAAAAAAAATGTTCTGAAGGTAAATTGGCACATTCACAGTTAATGTTCATTAAAGACATTTACTCATGTGATTAGGAAAAAACTAAATGTGGCCTAATTTATAAACTTAACTTTCACACCTCAGAGCACACTTTTTGTCATGCAGGTTTTAGGCAATGTGCAAAAATTCATAATTCTGTCATCCACATGTTATGTGAGGTTTGACGGTTTGTCATTTATTTACGAGTTTGTGAATCTAAGCACCAAGCAGGCTTGCTGTGGAATTGAGGTAGGCTATGACATATAATTTACACTAGGCTACCTGTAGCCTACGTTCAAACTCATTTTGTCACAGTTCATCACAGGGCATTAGAACGTCAAAATCGCATTGATTCACCAGATAGCAATTAGATAGTGACTAAAACTCAGTGATCAGCGCAACGGAGGTGAATATTCATTAACGTGCAGTCACGTGAATCTAGAAAAGAAACGACTTTTTTGCATGAGAAACAGAAGCGTGTGTGTGTGCGCGTGCGAGGATGTGAGTGTGTAGGCACATGCTATTCATTTATTTATTCATTGATTTTGATGGCGAAATACTTTGAATGGGTTTTTTTTTCGCCTCTCAATCAATGAAATATCAAACTCACCTCCACAGAGTTGCACAAGCATGAGTACAACTGCGCAAAGTTCTCAACCTCTTTAATTTCAAGGCACTTGTCAAATGTTTTTCTCTTCTGATCAGATATTCTAATAATTGCAAACACTGGCCTAGCAGAATCCCGTTCCACTGGCATCTTTCCTTGTCTCATGTCTCTTGCGCTCTGAAGTGAAAGGCGCGATTTGGTTTTCGACGTCACGTGAACGCAGCATGATGTTTTTTTCAGTATTATAGCTATCAGCCACGGTGTTTTTTATGTTCGTGTGAGTTCGAATTCAATTTTATTTTTATTTCATTTTGCATTTTTTTTTCAAGCGGCGAATCCGAGAACCAACTAATTTTATTGGTGTGGCCTAAAGGACAGAGGAGGTAGGGAGAGAGGAGGTACATCAACTTATCAACTGGTGTAACAGGAACAACCTACTTCACAATGTAAACAATAGAAATCACTTTGGACTTCAGGAAAAAACACAATACACACCCCACTCGCCATCAATGGCAGTGCGGTGGAATCTGTGAAAAGTACCAAGTTTCTGGGGGTGCACATCACAGATGACCCCACAGGGGCCAAAAATACCTCCCTGGTCAAGAAAGCACAGACTCGCCTCCACTTCCTGCAAAGGATGAGGAGGGCTGACCTTCCCACTTTTGCACTCACTACCTTCTATAGGGGTGCCATTGAGGGCATCCTCACCAGCAGCGCCTCTGTCTGGTACGGCAGCTGTTCAGCTTTAGACAAGGCACTACAGAGGGTGATGAGGACTGTAGAAGTGATCACCAGATCATTTATTGATGTATTGATCCATGGTATCTGTTTTGATGGTGTGTATGTGTGGGGGTGTGACCATATGTGTTTTTTTTGTTTTGTTTTTTTTTTTAAGTTTAAAATTGCACATTTGGTGTCTGGTGAAATGCAGTTTGTCCTAATGCTTGTTACGTAGTGAATTGACAAAGCACCCTTTGACTTAATTTGTAGTCAGCAATATGGTAATGCACTGACGGAAGCTTTGTATTTGATTTTTGGATACAGAGGCATGATCGTCACCGTGTGTGTTTGTGTTAACTTTGCCCAAAAGTTTCTTGTTATCATAAGAGAATTGTCTGCCCTCTTCTCAGACATGGACCGTATTGGTGGTGCATTTGACAGAGAGTTCGGTCGCAATGACATGGCCATGTCTCGCAATAACTTTGGAGACTCTTTTGACAGAGGAATGGGTAAATATAGATAGCATGTGCATAATGCCAGGATCTGTTCTGTATGGTGGTGTACTTAAACTTGCCTTTCTAATATTTTGCTTTGCCACACCACTACTACCTATCAATTTTATAGGCAACTCCATGGGCATGGACCGCATGGGCTCTGGAATGGACAGAATGGGTTCTGGAATGGACCGTATGTCTGGTATGGACCGGATGGGAATGGATCGTATGGACCGTGTGTCTGATCTGGACAGGCTGGGTTCTGGCTTTGACCGTATGGGTTCTGGTCTGGACCGCCTGGGGCCAAGTATGGACAGGCTGGGTACTGGCCTGGACCGTATGAGCTCCAGTGTGGACCGCCTGGGCCCTGCCGGCTTTGACCGCCTGGGCCCGTCCAGTTTAGAGCGCATGAGTGCAGGCATGGACTTCAACTCGCCAATGGGTGGCATGGATAGGATGAACACTGGCTTGGACCGCATGGGGTCCAACTTCGATCGCATGGGTTCTGCTGGCATGGACCGCTTCCCTGCCACCGCCCTTGACCGTATGGGTTCCAACATGGACCGCATGGGGTCAACCGGTGTGGGCAGCCAGTTTGATCGGCCGGCAGACATGGACCGTGGCAACTTCAACAACCCCTTCAGCGGAGCGGGTGCTGCTGGCCCTGGTGCAGGAGGAGCCAATACCAGGAAGGGCTGCCAGATCTTTGTCAGAAATGTATGTGGTCACCCCCCCCCCCCCCCTTTCCCAGTTTCAATGTGCTAATTGTGTATTAAAATGGATTACATTTTGAATAATGAAAACTAAAAAAATCTTGTGTCTACAGCTGCCATTTGACTTCACCTGGAAAATGTTGAAAGACACCTTTAATTCTTGTGGTAAGGACACTTGTCACCTATTGAACCAGTTTGGGACATTTAAAATCATTATTTGAATCAAATAATGAATGAATATATTTGTCTTTTAAAAACTACAGGGATTGTGCAGTATGCTGACATCAAGATGGAGAATGGGAAGTCCAAAGGGTGTGGTGTTGTGCGATTTGATAACCCCGAGACTGCCGAGAGAGCATGCCGCACCATGAATGGTTATAGGCTGAATGGGAGAGAAATCGACGTGAGGATCGACAGAAACGCATAAAGTTTAAACTTGTTGCCCGATTCCCTCCTGCCCACTGTAGACCTTCCCGATGTGTGTTTGTTTTTTTTTGTTTTGTTTTTTTTGTTATGATTGTTTCATTAGATATTTGTGATGGTGCATTGTCTGCACTTTTAGTTTATGCCTGAATCAGTTTTAGTGACCAAATTTTAATTTTCCCCTTTTTATGATGCTTATTTCTTGCCTTTTGTGTGAGGTTTGTTAATAAACACCAAAACCTTCACTTTTTTTCAGTCTTGTCTCTAATGTCGTCTGTGCATCTCTCCTCAATCATTGAAGGAATTAATGAACTTTAAGTGATGGTGAGATGAATTGGTCTTTGCATTGCCCCGGGGGGCTACTCTCACAACTATCAGCTGCAGGTGAAAGCTTGGTGTTTGTTCTATCTGTCCAGCATTTGTTGTAGAATTGGGTGAGATTTTGGTCAACCCTAGTCCCGAAAGCAACTCTAAACTTAATACGGCTTAAACTCGGAGATAAAAGTTTCTAGGTGAAATGTGTAATTATAGCGCGTGGGTCCCTGTCTAGCTTTTATGAATAGGCCTACGCAGAATAATGGACGGGTGATATTGTCAGAAGCAGCGTGGTGTTGATAAATGAGTGGGGTTATAGCATTGTGTATCGCTTCTAAAAGTTGTGTTGTGTCTTGGGTAATAATAAATAATATATAACTACAAAGTCACTCGTAATGTACGTTCCGCGGCCTTTAAATATAATGTCGACGCAAATTATGTTCCCTCCCCCTTAACCACGTCAGAAGGTTAACTGCCAAAGAGGTCATGGCTATGTGATCAAGATGGCGGCCTCCTTATGTCAGTGTTATCAGGTGAGACTCCTTACCTCGCGCAGTTTTAAGGTCTGATTTTTTTCAGTGTCTGGTACCTAAGCATGGACGTTGTGTCCTGTAATGTGTATTGTTAAGTTTAATCATATCGAGCTTTAGTTGGTTTTAATTTGGAGAAGAGTTTGAGTAATTCATACTCATACCGGTGTGCTCTCGTGGGCCTTGAGCAGGATAGTTTACTATTGCTAGCATGAGTAGCAAGTTAGCTACACTTTCTGAAATTAACTCGATTTTAAATGCCCCCCCTTTTCTGAAGATTAATTTGTGGATCAAGCGCACATATGGCTTTCGTAATCTTAACGGCGATGTTAATCGGGCTAATTGTTTAGTTACTTTAGCGGTTGACGTTAATATGAAAATGTCTTGCTTATCTGTTTTTACTTCCAACAGCGCATCAGTGTTTCAATTTGCTAACGTGTGCAGTATATTTCTTAAAACCACAGTGCCTTTCATGTGTACTACCATTAACACCATACATGCCATTATTGTGGCATGCTAGGTATGTGTTAGAAGAAGCTGTCTACTTTTGTCCAATCGGTCATACACGTCCCTGCATAACAGAGATCACGTGTACAGAATATGTGGGTCTGTCACAAGTTCATCACAGGTAAGATTTTTTCCCCCCCCAAAATGTAAGACGCAATCTAAAGGAATGTTTTTCCTTTAGGCCTAGTGTGTAAGAGTTGTGTTTGACTTATGCAGGTGCGGTATGCATCTGGTGGTGGCCGCAAAGGATTCTTTGGGGAGTTTTTGGATAATCTGAAGCAGGAACTTAGTAAAAACAAAGAGATGAAAGAAAGTATCAAGAAATTTCGCGAAGAAGCTCAGAAGTTGGAGGAATCTGATGCTCTGAAGCAAGCCCGACGAAAATATGTGAGCAGCCACCATACAAAACACCTTGATCATGGATTGAAATATTTTTTCTTGTGTGGTGTGAAATCCTTTACACCTTATTTTATATTCTGACTTTAGAAAACCATTGAGTCTGAAACTGTTAAAACATCTGAAGTGCTGAAGAAGACACTTGGATCCCTGTCAGAAACGGTTAAAGAGGTAATCATGAGTGCCCCATGTTCAGCATAATTTACGACTATTTGCTACCACTTCACAATTAAATACTGGTATAAAGATAGAAGGATAACATGCAGATCTATGCGTCTGGTGTGGACATTGTTCTTGCTTTCTTCATGCTAAATTCTCTGGCTGCAAGTTTAGTTTGTTTCTGTGATTTTAGGGCTTGGAAGAGGTGAGTCGTACAGATCTGGGCAAGAAGATCAAGGAAGGTGTGGAGGAAGCAGCGAAGACTGCCAAATCCTCTGCAGAAACTGTGACCAAAAGTGGAGAAAAATTGGGCAAGACGGGCGCATTTAAGGCTATATCACAGGTATTACATTATATGCCTGTGTGTATAAAGTATAACCATGTTGGTTTAAAAGAATAACCATGAATGTGACCGTAAAATAACTTATAGGTTATCAAAGGAAGATAAAAAAATCTATCATGGCTTAAAGTTTTCAGTCCTATGACTGATTTCAGTCAACCGGAGGCGCTAGAGGTCAATAACGTGACTGACACGTATTAATTGGAAATAAGTCAGTGGATTGTAATGAAATGTTTCATTTGCTAGTAGAAGCTCAAAAGGTCAGAAAACGGTGCTTAATGCCTACACACGTTGCTTAAATACATGAAATAGGAAAGACTCATAGGTTCAAAGCTGCAGGGTCTGGTGTAGAACGCGAGTGAATAGACTATTCTATGGCAGTATAGTCCCTTATCACAAATAATGATATAGTGTTGTAGTAGGCTACAGTCAGGACTCTCGACCCTCACGTATTGGCCGTTTAACTCACTCATTTAAATTTCTCCCGGTCTCACACCCACTTTGTGATTTATTATTTTTACCGCACAGAAATTCACTGAAGTTAGAAGGAAAAAAATGACCGATTCGATCTTAATCAAACTCAATGTTATTACCGCTCACCACCACCTATTCCACTGTGATAATGAGCTACAACCGGATTTTCATTCAAACAATATGTAACCTATTTAAATAAATATGCACGACATTGGTCTAATGTAAAACTTAGGGACTGCATGCAAAGTGCAAAACGCAAACGGATAATGGCCGCGTTTCCCAGATTAGTTAAGAAGCTCTTAACGCTAAGATCTTCTTTGGAGCGCTCTTAAGAACGCTGTGAACAAAGAATGCGTTTCCCAGAGTCGCTCTTAGCTTAAGAAGATCTTTCACTAAGAAGGAAACGTAAGATCGAGCTGACCCACTCTTAAAGGGATAGTTTGGTTTTTAACACATTGAGCCCCTTTCACAGGTTGTCTAAAATGAAATAAAGTGGCTGACACCAAAATCTTGATGATTGCTCCTGTCTCGGCTATTTGGGAAATACAGAATCGCCTCTGCCTGCCTTTAAAATGGCTAGCAATGGGCATGTGTTGTTTCTATCCTTAAAACACTGGTTTTAAAAAAGTGCTCTTAACGCTAGCCAATAGCACTTGCAATGTTTAGCAGTGTGGACCGCCTCCAATAGAATGCAATGCAATACAGCGGGCTTTAGAGGGAGCTTGTGAGAGAGAAAAACAGAATGTTGCTTAGCCCCGGTTTAAGTCCTTAAGAAAGATCGAATCTGGGAAACCCGGCCAATGTCAATAACTTCACTAACCCCCCCCTTCCGTCCAAAAATAAATAACTTTCAGTCAGATTATTTTTTGGCACTTTAACCCATGAATACTGCTAGTTCTTTATTGTCCATCTTGAACAGGGTCATTTGAAAGGGTTCTGTCTTGATCCTTAGCAACCAGCGAGTGTAATTGTGTAGCTGCGACTGTTTTGCGTTTTTTGTCCTCCTGTATTCTAAAACAATTTATTAGATAAATAATTGGAACTGTAAATGGATCCCAGTAAATCATTGGAAGCCTTTCTTCAACCTAAGGCTCTCACTTATATTAATACATCATGCATATTTTATGCATGTGTCTGTATTTTGTCTCTAGTTGAGTTCATTCATTAATATATAAACACATGAAACATAATCTCTATTGTACACTTTTTTTAAGGTTGTGGTGGAGTTATCTTCATCATAAAATGCTGCACGTGATGCAGCAAACTTCACTGTGAAGAAAAGAAATTGTAACTATTACTTTTTTTGCCTGCATAGGGCATGGAAACTGTCAAGAAAGAAATAGACGACCTTGGACACAGTGGACCTTACAGACCTCCAGCCAGATTACGGAAGCGAAGTGATTTCTCATCCAAGACTGCTGGCTCTGAATCCAGAGTCTTTGAGGCTAATGAGTATGTCATCTGTTTTTCTATGTTCTATTAAAGCTGACATCATGATTTGTCTGTCTTTAGGGTGCTATTTTTATTACTGTGTATAGGCAAGTAATGTTTAAAATATGATGTTGATATTTGTGTACCACAACAAAGCATTCAGGAGTGAAGCTCTATATAATTAAGTTGTACACTAAAGATACTAACCAATTCAAGATCTACTTCAATGTACAGGACGGCTAGAGAACTTTTTTACATATCTATGCAAATGTGTCCTCAGGGAGGCTATGGGAGTTGTTCTGCACAAGGACTCCAAATGGTATCAGCAGTGGAAGGACTTCAAGGACAACAATGTCGTTTTCAACAGTAAGCTTTACTGGAATTTGCTTTAGAGGAATTCCGTGGGCTTAGGCAATGTCACTATATCTAGTGGCCACAGACCTTTTTATGTGACTCGTCAGTGTGGGCTGTGTTTGACCAGTAGATGGTGCTAGGAGTCAGTAGAAAAAAAACGTAAAGACAAAATAAAAGATTGTTTGGGTAAAGTACATTAGTCAGTCTTCTTGCCTTAAAGGGTGAGTACCAGTAATGGATGATGTATAGAAATGTAGATTTTTTGTATTGTGTAATATTTGTATATATACGTTTAACATACATTTCTCCTTGAATAGCATATAATTGTTGCTGTGTGTGCTGTTAATCAATTTTACTGTTTCTCCAAATCTTCATGAACCTTGTGGGTAATGAGGTGTGACTAACGAGGACTGGGTAATGAGTGCACTAGAGATTCAGTAGATGCATGTGGGGGTAGTGTGGTGTGGGGATTAGTGCTGTGTGAATTCACCAGGCCTCTTGGCTAAGTGGGCAATCCCCAAATGACACGGCCAGTCAATCACAGATTCAATTTAGACACCAGGGGCTCTGTGAGGCATTGATGGGGAATTGATGCATTTTACTTTTTAGGTTTTCATTTGCATTTGTTTCACGTGTTGATTCATTAACAACTATAAAATGCTTTGTGAAGGAGCTCATTGGTATTTGCCTTGGCTTGGAAGCTGTCAAGGCACTGGTGTGTGTCTGAGGAAATACTATATAAAAGAATTTCTATGTCATTGAAGTTAAGTGTGTAGGCAGAATGACATTAGTAACATGTAATTTGAAGGGAAAGTATACCCAAGATGTACTAAACCTGTCTCTCTTCTCCCCAGGATTCTTTGAGATGAAGATGAAGTATGATGAGAGTGACAATGCCCTTATAAGGGCCTCCCGTGCGGTCACGGACAAGATGACTGACCTCATAGGTAACGCCATACTTCTGGCACAAGCACTCCTATTAGACCACTAATGTAGTCTCATGTTACTGCATACTGTGTGTGTGTATTTCTGATGGAAGTAATGGTAAATTGGTCTCCAAATTTGCCACAGGCCTTCCATGTAGTTCTAAAAGAAGGTGAATGTGTGATGTGTCTGTCCTGGCAGGTGGCCTCTTTTCCAAAACTGAGATGTCTGAGGTACTGACAGAAATTCTGAAAGTGGACCCCTCCTTCGACAAGGACTCGTTCCTCAAACAGTGTGAGAGGGACATCATCCCCAACATTTTAGAGGTAAGTGTGAACTGAGGTTTCCCTTTTCTGTTACAGATGGTGTGTGTGTGTGTGTGTGTGTGTGTGTGTGTGTGTAGAAATGTATAAGCCTATCTGTCACCCTGTCAATACCTTTTCCCACAGTATTTGGATCTTGTATTTACTTGCTTGTTTCTGAGATCCAAATAAAAGTACTTCAATGTGTGTTTCCTTATTTATTTTGCACTGCATCCTTCTGAATGCTTCCGTCTCACCTGTGTCTCTGTTCCATAGTCCATGATTAGAGGAGAGTTGGAGGTGCTCAAAGATTGGTGTTATGAAGCTGTGAGTACACTTAAAGATGTCTCACTAAAGATGTCTCATGACGTCTCATCAGATCACCACTGATTTTATTTTTTTTTCCATTATAGACCTACAGTCAGCTTGCACATCCTATACAACAGGCCAAGGCTATGGGGTTGCACTTTCACTCCAAAATTCTTGACATTGACAACATAGATGTGAGTGTGTTCATGTGGACCAGGTTTCAAAAATGACTATTCTTCAAAAAAAGAAATAGAATTTCAGACATACTGTATAGAGTTAAACCATTTTTGACAGAACATTCTCTTTTGAATTTTCCATGTCAGCTTGCTATGGGGAAGATGATGGATCAGGGCCCTGTGCTAATCATCACTTTCCAGGCTCAACTGGTCATGGTGATCCGTAACCCTAAGGGCGAAGTGGTGGAGGGAGACCCGGTGGGTGAAGTTTCTAGCTATCATTTCTAGCTATCTTGCACCGTCCATGACCACTACAATGCCCCCACCTGCTGTAAAACATCACCCTATTCACTCTGCATGCAGGTGCACTCAAGCACTCTGGTGCTTTGCACCAACATTTCTTTGTCTTGGATGCTCTATGCAAGTTTAACCTTAGGCCATTGATGGATATTTTAAGACATTTTAGACAGTCTTGGACTTTTTAAAAGGTTGTTTTCAGAATACATGTCCAACTTGGACTTCTGAGTGAGTTCAGCTGCATTTGTCCCATGACCAACCAGCTCTGAGAATTTGCATCATGGTGACTGGGTGTGAGACGTGTTTCTCCTTCAGTTATTTATACACACACTGATCTCACCGGCTAGCTACCCAACAGTCGGCATGAATGTGCCCTTGTTGGAACGAACATGCCCTGTTCACCTCAGGCATCAGCTTAATCCTACCCCGAGCTATAAATCTGCCCCCAATGACCTCAAAACTAGACTGCTACTGCATGCTGTTTGAGGGGCATTTTTCAACACGTCTGACATTCGCTGAGCAGCTCGAGGGATCTTTAGCTCTGCTGCCAAAAAAGAAACTTTATAAGGGCTGCAGGTTTTATGTGGGGTTTCTGCTCTGTGTGGCCAACACAACCATGGCAAGTCATTTATTTTACTGGAAGGATGGAAACCTAAGTGCTTGCTGGTCAGATATTCAGTGCTTCCCCACCTTACTGTTTAGAACCAGTGTTTGCTGTAATGAGACACAGAGAGAGAGAGAGAGGGAGAGCGAGAGAGCGACTGCTAATTTGTGCTAATGCTGAGACTGCTATCTGGCCCTGTTCTACAGGAGAAGGTGCTGCGGATGATGTACGTGTGGGCTCTGTGTCGGGACCAGGAGGAGCTCAACCCCAATGCTGCCTGGCGGCTGCTAGACATTTCTGCTTCCAGCACCGAGCAGATCCTCTGAGAGCAACACCAGTCCGACAGGACACCTTAGGGGAATGCAGTGGAGTGGGGTGGGGGTGTGACGGTGTGGGTGGTCGTTGGAGGTGTTGAGGCCCACCAAGACACGGACACGGACATATACCCTGTTGTCAGCTTGTAGCCAGCAGCCTGCACGTGAGCCACGTAACCTCACCCTAATCTCTCCCTGGGGATGTGCCATGGACTTCAGGATTCAGGCCCTTACCGGTGGTTCCCTCAACAGAGCTGCTTTGCAGGAGGTGACGGGAGACACCACCCCCCACCTCCCCCCAGTCTGCAAGAGTTGTGAACATCACTTCAGATGTGGACACCAGTTTTTACAGTTTCAATCTCTGTATTTTTCCAAATTGGGAAATTAATCAGGGATACCAAATGGTTACCCACTTGTAGATATCCAGAAAGCCCTTTTTTCCCCAAACAAATAAAAGATGGACAGATTGTCATTTATAACGAAGTAAAAGAGAAAATCCAACCCATTCATTAGCCATCTGTTTTATGGGCAAACTGTATCCGTACATGAGTTTTATGCCGCACTAGTACTTACTCGGCTCTACACCACTTGACTCGGCCCTCGTTCGCGTGTTTCCACTCGCTCCAGGTACCAGAGCCAGGGCCTATTTTTGGTCCCTGCTTCTGTCCAATTCCATGGCAGCTGAGTAGGTACTAAACGTGACATCGACGTGGCTGCTAGCCATTGATTAGTCATAGGGAGTTGCGACCTAGCTTCTCTTGGTGGTGGTGCGGCAAGCTGTACTACTATTTGCGGCTAGTTGTACTACTTTAAAACTTTCTGTTCTTAATTACTTTGGATAACCCGTACAGTCGGGGTAGTAAAGGGCTTATGTTAGTAATCCTTAAAAGTATGTTTAGCATCAGCAACCACCTCATGTTAACGTTAACCATGACCCACGTTGCGAAGCATTATATTATTATTATAATATTATTATTATAGAAGTGGAGCATTATACTAGAACCACAACCTAATCTTAACGGTGGCAAACATTCACATGGTACCAGTGGAAAAGCAACACAAAAAACTCAAGTAGAGTGGTGTAGAGCCGAGTCGAGACGGGCTGAGTAGGTACTAGTGGAATAGTGGCATTAGAGGCTTGGTGAGCCAAATCTTCTGCTCTTTCTTTCCACTTGCCTTAAAGTTACAATGTTGGAATTTTGTGGTTTTCATTTCAGAGTTTCTTCTGAAAGGGCCTCTATTTATTAGGCTTCTGCATTGCATCCATTGTCTTTTGGTTGAGTTGCGCTTCCTTCACTCTAAACTGGAATAGGGCACCTTTATGGGAGTGTTGGTGTGTTTCCCACTAGTCTACTTCTTTGCTGGGACTGCACTACTGAAGTAGAATGGCACTGGGCTGTTGGGGCAGCAGGAGAAGTCGTCATATTCTGTAATGGCCGAATGTCATATGAAACGAGCCGCGTGAAAATGTGGTTTGTATGTATGTATGTGCTCTCTCTGCAAAGCAACAGTATGCTGTGGGCTAAGCTGCTTAAACCCCACAATACAACCAGAATAATGTCTGATGCTGTCCTATTGGCAGGGTTGTCGCTAGAAGTGTTGGACATGACAGAGAATTTTTTTCAAATTCTTTTATACCACACTCTTAAATGAAGATATAAAGCCTTTGCAGTTTACTTTGAATTTAAATATTCATGTGTACATTTTCTAACAAGGAAGATATTAGTCCTCTCCCTAATTTCCGATCTTTTATTGAAGACTGCCAAGTTTTCTTTGTCTAAAAAGCCCTCTGACATGTATTCCCCTGACAAGAAGAGGTATAGCCTTCAAGGATATTAGTCTTGTGCATCATAAAGTTTAATGCTAAAAGCCATATTCTGATGCATCAAACCAATGCCCTCCAAAAAATAAAGTCAGTCATGGGATGGAGTTAAATTCAGTCATTGTCTATTTCAAACTACTCAGGATAAATAATAGTGTTTTATAAATGATTCCATTAGTATTGCAGTGCTCCAGTTGAACTGGCAGTGTAAGAGGACAATAAAACACTGGATGCAGTGGGAGGAGCTGGTCCCTGCTGGTGTCAGTGGTGGTGCTGTGCGTGGGCAGGAGGCTCCAGCCGGCCATGGACAGGTGCTGAATGTGGATCATGCTCTTCTCTGATTAATTGCAGAGGCCTTGGGAATGTGGGGGATGTCTTATAAACAAGTTGAGGGTTTGGCCATTTACTCATACATCCCCAGTAACAGCGCAGCCTATTTCACAGCCTGTCCCCAAAGATCAATTCTGCCCTCCCCAACCACAAACATACGACACATACCACAGGGTGGGGTGGGGGACTTGATGCTGAGGTTGCAGCTCCAGCCTGGCTCCCTCATCATTCACACTGCACTGACCTGAATGCCACTCAAGACCTCGTGCCTCACGCAGTCAAGTAGTTCGCTTTAAGACCCTGCTGGATTAAACTGTCAAGAAGATGCAAATGACTCCTGCTGTTGATATGACGTGTTTAAGAATACCTATATATTGGTTAGGGTTAGTGACTGATCTATATTCACATTCAATTTGAATTATAACCACACTACATGATTTGAAGTCAAGTGTCTGGCTCATTATAATAGTGTCTTTGTCGTATGTAAAAGCAGCTCTCCTGCTCTGGACAACGTGCTGACTCTTCAGCCGATAGAACACAAGTCAGGGATTTGCTTTACTGCATGCAGACAAGCTCAACCTTAGTGTGTTTAACACATAAATAAGACTGTGTGATTTGCTCTGCTATGAATAGAAATGGTCATCCTCAGGTTATGCCTATAAAAATGAACTGAGAGCATTAAGGATGCGGTCTATAAATACTGAGTTGGGGCAAGAATGGCGATCCTAAGTCTTCACCTGTGCTGTTAAATGAGTGATCATACTTTTTAATAGACTTTTTTATTTACTCCACACTTGATGCCGCCAAACAAATATGCCTCTGTCACTCATCCACTTTGATATGTTAATTTGCATGCTCCCGCTTTGTACTTCCAAATGTGTTCTCTCTCGTCTTCATCCTCTTTCACTGCCATCCCCATGCACATGTCTGCCTCAGAGCTTTCCCAGAGACCCTCAACATGAAAGTGTGAGGATGGCTTCATCTGCCTGCTACCCTTAAAATATTATGCACAGAAAAACCTTTTAAGGATTCTCATGCTTGAGACGGATTTTACTAAGAAAATATCTAAAAATGGTGGAGGTGTAGAATTTGATGACAATGTAGTCCACGCAGCTCATTGGTCTCGTCTGTGGTGTACAGTACAATCATGAAGCTGGTCACCAAAGCCAGCCAGAAGAATATGGAATTATTTGAGGCAGATAGTCCGAGTCCTGAGTCTAATCATCACTTTTACAGCATCAGTCACATGGCATCCAGGCACAGACATGTTGGCCTTTTATTTAGTTAGCCTTTTATTTATGATAATGGCTTTGGTCAGTACACAAGTCAATGGGAGTCATAATTCAATTATAAAAGGCCATCTTTGATCCAGACCAACATCTGGAGGATGGTTGGGTATTACAACTCATAGCCTGCAGTGAACAAGCAACACACCAGACTGTTGTCACACACACACACACACACGCACACACACACAAAGACATACACACTTAATTAGCCTGAATTGTGCGCTGACCAGTAGCTGCCATTCTGACATTTCCTCTGAGAGGTGAGTAGAATGTGCCGGGGACAACAGAGCACAAATTAGGCCCTCATAGCAGGGCTATTTCCAGAGGCCAGCCTGCCACTGGGGCTCTGTGTGGCTGCATACAGACGCCTCATGAACAGGCTGCCCAACGGAGGGCATTTTCGGACAGAGGCACGCTCTGGCAGAACCTTTCCTAAATGAAATCACCCATCCACCGTCCTGCAGACACACACACACTGCCCTCCTAATTGTGAGGGCAATGTGTGTGTTGTTGAGTGAGTGTATGGGGGGGGGGATGACTTCTCGGAAAGGCTCAACAATTGCCAATTCGGTTTGTATTGATTTGAAAGGTGGGAGGTGTTTGTCGTATGGTTAGGAAATGCTGAAGTACTAGGCACTTGGTGTCTCGTCAGCCCCACAATTTGATGGTGCATTACTGACTGTTTTTGTATTTGACTACAATGAATGTATGCACTGAAGCCACAGCACACATTACAGCCTATAAAACACTCATATACATTGGTCTGGTCTTTCAGGTTTTTAGATGGTACAATTAAAAGGTTAAGATTATGGCCCCCTTTGTGAAAGATTGCTTTCCAGATATGCAACAAAATTCACCTTTCAGAAATCAATGTAGTTATTAAAATTGGCTTTCTTTAGCTCAAGTGCCAGACACATCAGCATGTTGCAGAAAGCCAGCATAAAGCTAGAATGTTTGTGGGCTTGAATGTGTGTTTGTTTGTGTGTGAGTGTGCTTGCAGAACATGATGGAGTCAATGCTCTGTGCTGCCCCCCCACCAACCCCAAAGCCTGCCGGAGCAATGACAGATCGCCTCCCTTTTAGCACAGGGGAGACCCACTTACCCTCTACTCAAGTGTTTGTTTGCTCGCTGGAAATGACAGCTAATCTATAAGTGTAAATCAGAGTGGGGAGCCTGAGCCTCTAAGCCAGCCAGAGGGGGCAGTGGCGCTGTCCTGCCGTCTCAGTAACCTTAATGAAGCTCTTGGCTCCCAGCAGGTCCTGCCCTCACACTGTTCTTCCTCATTACACAGCCTCTCGCAGGAGCACATGCCTGCACCCCCTCCATAGTTCTCATTAGCATGAGGATTAGATCACAGATCCAAGTATTCACTCTGCACTGCATCCCTTCTCTGCTTTCTTCTTCTCTTCTTCTCTTTTCCTTATCGCTCCACTCTTCTCTTCGTTACACTTTTTCATTCCTCAGCCTTCTCTTTGTCTCGTCCTTTCCTTATCAGCACCTCTTCACTTCTCTTCTGATGAGAGTTCATTTTTACTTTTGAAATCTAAGCAGGGACCACCAAAGACAATGCCCAGGCAGCCAGCACATGTGGAGATGTCATTAGAATGGAATGCTATCAGTAATCAATTACAAAACAAGTAGATGGAGTCATTATAGGGAATTACAGATGGTTTGAAATACACTTACAGTTTTTCTCCGTTGTTTTGGCTCATTTCTTAAAACAAAAATTACATTATTAAAACTAAGATAATTTGGCCAAACAGTCTTACAGTTCTTTGCACAACCTAACAGGTCACTAGCAAAAGCACATATCTCTCCCAAAACTGTTCATACATGTGTTAAAACTAGATTTCTTTCCCATATAAAAGGTCAGTACCATAAAAATGGCAAAGACCCTTCTCAATTGCTTTGGCATATTTGCATTCACTTTGGGCTGAATTCTCCGGGGTGCTTACGTCAAAAAAGCGCGTAGCTGCGCGCTTTACAGCCTGCGCGCATTCTGCCGTATTAGGCTCAAATCAGTCACTTGCGCACCAAAAGCCCAGTTGCGCGCTCTAGGCGGAGCAACCCTGAAACCAGGGCGTTCCTCATGGAAAGTTTCCTTAGGCCTATTCTCCTCCTGACTTAAGTCTTTTTACTGTTACGCACCTTTGAGGGCTGTATTAAGGTCAAGCGCCACTCTATGGTGAAATAGTATATTGCGTTTGATGTCGGTCACGGCCGATTTTGAACATGCAAATGTTCGAGACATTATATATTACATTTCTACACTTTCTACACTACATTTAACACAACCACAAGAAATTATCAGACAAAATCATCAACTCTGTTACTGTTTTTTTAATAATCCTCGTCTGTCTCCTGTTTTAAATATTGTTCAATTAAAATAAGAGAGTAGCCTACGACGATATTTCTACCATGTTCTCAGAAATTAAAACCAAAATGCTAGTCCTGCACTGCCTTGCTTGAGTGGGAACGAGAGAAGCACGCAGACAGCCACCCATTTATCGGTTTGTCCTGCGAGTATGACTCACATTCACAGATACCCCACTCTGCGCTTTGTTTGGACCGTGAGGCCTTTGGAGCAAATCAGCTATGCTTTCGCAGCAATGATCCACTAAACCGGGCGGTGATCATCAAGGTCACAAGCGATTCTGGGATCTGGGTTGTTCCAGGGAGTTCTACTGCATAATCTTAAATCACACAACGGATTTCGTAGTAGTTTGAGCAGTGCACAATTTCGAAATGACATCACTTTCAATGAGATCGTTTTTTGTGTGTGACTACTTCTTAATCTTAATTTTTGCTCCTTGTCCTCCATGGAACAAACAGGCTAAGGTAGAAGGAGCACATTTGAAGTGTTTTTCGCTGGCTAAGAAGTGCTAAATTAGGCTAATTATTTCTTATTTTTGTCATTGCGTACAGTTTATGAATTCAATGAAATTGTATTGTTCAATTGTATTCGCAAACGTTTTGCGGTGGATGAAATATAATGTCAATGTGTTAATTGATTTGTGGTCTTTGACTTTGGTAGCTTAGGTTACAGGCACAGACGTTTAATCTTGTCATGTGATATGCCTATTCCAATTTAAAGTTATGGTTTGCACTCTGTCGACTACAACTGCTTTTTCATGGTTAATCCGAAAGGCCTTAATTCCATGTTTTCCTGATAGCCACCTTGCCACAGAGACTGCCTTCATTTTGGGTTAGTAACGCCCCTGTTCCTAAACCCGCCTAGAATTCGAGTTAAGCGCTGTAGGAGGAACAAGCACCTAAAGTGGAGAATACGCGCAGTACAAAGGCGCTTAAAGTGGACATATTATACCTCTTTTAAAACAATTTAGAATGGATCTATGGGTTATACAAATCAAGTTCATGAAGTTCTTTGTACAAAATCACTCTCACATAAATAGATTTCACCAGCTCTATTCTTGGAAGTTTCGGTCTCTCCCAAATTGAGCCGTTTAAGGGCTCTGTCACTTTTATGCAAATAGGGAGGGAAAGTAATCTCATCGCCCCCTGCTGGTTGCGTTCCAACCTCTATATCAAAATGAATGGGATTTTCTCTTCAGAAAATTATATTTCGGTTCACACTGAAAAGTTTGCAAAACGATTGTGGCTTTCATATGATATGCATGTTGGGTAGTTCTATCGATTTGGATGGTCATTCTTTATTTTTTCCACGGATTTGAATTGTTTTTAATGTTTTTAAAAAAGCTCATAAAGGACTATACTGAACGATCCTCGCGTGTATGACGTTTCCGTAAAATCTTAGCATCTTACTTTAACCGTGCCCACGATACACTAATGAATTCACTCAACAGGGTACAATATTAGGCTACATAGATGCAGGTACTGGCCTGCCCGCAATAATTAACCTTGGTGGAAGCCAGCAACATTTCTATTGAAAGCGATGTAAGTGCAAACTGTTTTCAAATCTCTTGAACTGTCAACAAAAAAAGTTAGGCTATTTTGTTCAGTCAGCAAGGGCATGGACAGTACGGGACACTGTTAACAGGTAACATTAGCATTAAAATGTCATATGGTATACACATGTATCATAAGGGAATATACTTAACCTGCCTCATTAGAATATCTTAACTTACCAACATTCAAATCGTGTGATAAACCTCTGCTATTTTACTCCATGCAGCTAACCTTAGCCTAACATCAGCTAACGTCAGAAGCGTGTTAACATTACTGGCTAGATTGCAAGACCAAACCAAACATCTGTGTTCATGAAACTCACTTTATTATACGAATCCACATCTGTAGTTATACAGGATCTTTGGGGAAAGTATACAAATTGGCATCCATAGTTTCTGACCAGTGGTTGCAATCAGGCAAAAAACACAGCATGGTGAAGTTGTGGAATTCTGACGTAAATGGAGCGACTCGGAGTTGTAGTCCGTTTCTAACAAGTTAGGCACAATTTAGATTTTTTTAAATGAGGCAAAATTTGGCACAAGACCTTCACAGTTAGTAGATCATTCCAATATATGGGCTGAAAAATATGTCTGATGTACAAGTTCGGTGTCATGTCTTCATGGGATTTTTTAAAAAAATCGGTCTATGGGATTTTCAATACTATTGCTCTCGGGTTAGGAACGCTACCGCTAGGATCGCTGTGTTCCACTTTCCCTCCCTATAGAGTTGGCCAGTGAACCCGGAACTTCCAACCAGGAAGTGGTTCCAAGGCTCCCGTTTTGCCATTAACTTTTCCATAAAATCGAGTTTTAAAAGCGTTTTAAGTCCCAACTCATTCTATCCAGCTACGGGGTAGGTGATGACCGTGTAACCTTCCGTTCAGAGTGAAAAAACTAAAGAAAAGGCTAAAAAAAGGCAAAGGTACAAGACTGTACATATTTTTTACCCCTGAGTTCAGAAACTACATATCCCAGAAGCCAGCACTTACCCTGTCCGATCCTATCCCAAAGACTATTGCGCATAACGTCCTTTTTGAATCTCCTCGAGTAGACGACAGCCACGCGAACGTTGCTCTTGCAATCGGATAGCAAAATTTTGGTGTATTTCCTCAGTAGTTTGTGTAAATAGTGTTGTAATATTGTACAAATATTGTATATATCTTCAGATTTGCATCAATCAAGTTTTAGATCCGTTTTTTTTACCGAAAGCATAGTACAGTATTTAGTACCCGACTGCAACCACCATTTTGGTGTCCACCATTGCAGTTTCCACCGGTTCCCTACAAATGCCTCTGTCAAGCTCCCCTGAATAAGGAATTGATAATGACGGGTACAATAAAGCATTTATCAAGATTTGTGGTAATTTCCATTTGTTATAGATTGCACCACAACAACTGAATTTACTGTTTTTAATTAGCCCAACTGCCATTTACCACGTTACATACCCTTCATATCACCAGATACAGAGAAAAACTAATGTAATCCAGCAAGGTAAGAAAATGAGCATATGAAATTTATAAATCTTAGGGAAATGGAAATGACATGTCTAGTTGAAATTAGGTTAGGCTTAAGCGTCGTGTCAAACGAGCAGTAAAACGAGCAAAACCATCGTTGTGAGGTAGGCTACGGTGACATTCGTGAACTTGTTTGCTTTCCTGGGCTTCAACAAATACATCCATGGTAACGTACTTGTCCACGAATCAGATGCGTTGCTGGGATTGTGGGATTGCTCAGGATTATGGGTACTGAAGTACTTCTAAGGGAAATCGCAGAAAAAAAGACGTTTTTACTGAAACAAAATGGAGATCACATTACATTTTGGAGTCTAGTTGAGCACAACCAATCGTTTTGTTATGCCGTAGCTAGTTAGACGTCTTCCTTCCGTCATTCGGATATTGTGGGTTGTAATCTAAATGTCAATGGGAAAAATTAATGGGAAAATCACTTCCGGAACCTCACCGGCAAACTCTATAAGCTGTTGCTAGTCACGCCCCGCCCTGCCCATGAGAAGCCTCCGGCTGCGTGAACTGTTTACATTGCTCGAAAATTACTGCAAATAGAGCCGGTATCAGACCCCGATGCCGAACAAGAGGATCCACCAGCTCAAACTGCAAGAATGCAGCAAGCGGTTTCTGAAGTCAACTTATTTAATAAACTTATTTAATAAACGTATTTGTTACCATTGGATCCCTCCTTAATTGTTAGCCTACCATGTTTAGTTTGCCACAACAATGTAGCCTAATGTAAGGTTATTTTTTAGAAACATAATGCCATCTCTTTACAACATTTAGTATTTACTAACATTTTAAACTCAACAAAGCTTGAATACGTTCAAGTAACGTTTTATAAAGTGAGGCTACAACTGCTAACGTCATACTATGGGCTTTTAGACTAACGTTACTTGATGGCGCGCCTCCACTGATAATAACATGATAAACATTTCATTTAAACCTAGACAATATTTTAACAAGCATTACAAGATGTTCACACTGGGTGGGTTTTTTTTAAGTAAAAAACACAGACTCCGAGGCTTCTTTTAGTACAAAAAAAGCACTGGCAGCATTTATCAGTTGATAACTTTTTTTTTTTACCATGTCATGAACGTGAGCTAATCTCATGTATATAAGCTAACATGCTAACTTTTGAAAGGTTTGAAATAATGACAACTGGTAATCCAAATATGGATAACTTTACTCAATAGATCAATACTACATTTCACAGTGACATTGGCAAGTCATATCGCTCACGGTGTTAATAGTTGACATTTTATAATCCTCTACCTCGACCGTCTCCTGTTACTGCTGGTTGCCACAGGCAGATAGACATTAGCTTTGGCTAAATGGGTGGGGATTCGACAGGTGCTGGGGTTGGTCTATGCCAATTCCCTTAGTGTGACGTGAAAATAAGGGAGCCATCTAAATGGCTCACAGGAGCATAATATTCTTGACACAAAAGTCTTTCTACTGACCGTCAGAAAACGGATGGACGGGTTTTTTTCGCGCTTGGACAGTTTATAAGAACTGTAGAGGCCCAAATATGAACTCAAAGCCCCGTAAAAAGTGAGTTTTTGCATAATATGTCCCCTTTAAATGAAATTGCGTAAAAACAGACTTACGCGCTTATCGGAGAATTCTGCCCTCAGTGCTTTTGCCAAAAGACTGACTTGATGACTTGATAACTGGATCACCTGCAAAAGCTCATATCTCTCCCAAAACAGTTTATCCATGTGTCAAAAACTAAGTATCTTTCTCATGTAAATAGTCAGTGCCCCCAAAATGCATTGTCCCTTTGACATTGTGTAAGCACTGCAAGTCAAAATACTTCTACATTTTGTCACTATCGCAAAGGTTTAGGTAATAGAATACAAATATGTATAAAACTGAAAAAAGTAACTTAAAGTAACCATAGATAGATACAGTATTCTGTACATGCATGAATTAAAACATAAACGAGGAAAAAAACAAAAATGAAATGGCCCCGGTGAGTTGACATTCACATTGTCCCACACGATTACGTAGTGTGGTAGGATGGGCCCTTCAAGACCTCTCTCATTTCCTAGGACCAGATCAGTATAAAGACAGTCCAAGAAAATAAGAATCTTGTATTTGAGTAGCCTGGCTTGCGCGACAAAGCTCATGGGAGCTTAGTCTGGCCATCCTACATTACCTCTTCTGGGAGGCGGGCTTAACCTGCGTCCATCAGATGCCTCTGTATACTACTTGACGAATCTACAACCAATCAGACCACTCATTCCGATGACGTATGCATAAGCTCGTTTCTCATTGGTGCCCACAGATTTGGGAAAAATAATTCCTCTAAAACGGCAGCCTGGCCAGACTGACTTGCTCGCAAAATTGAATGTAGGAAGTATGAGCAGGCCCAGGCTAGTATTTGAGTGTTGTAGGAGCTAAACTGGGGATGTGTGTGGACACCATTCTCAGATATGACAGCACACATTGTTATTATGCGAAAGGTTTGGATGATGTAGAAGACTATAGAGCATAGCAGAGGGCTGCACTCAGCAACCTAACTCTAACATTGTGACGTGATGGTTCTTAACACTGTCTATAATTGTAGCCCAAATGTTATCCAGGACAGTATGGTGTTCTCATGTTTCTCTGCTTCTTCCCCCTATTCCACCACCTTGCA
>JAGFZM010001789.1:225860-239459 GCA_017657215.1 Limnothrissa miodon | reverse complement strand
TACCTATCTTTTGTCCTAGCAGACTCCACTGATGTTAAACGGATGCCAGCTAGCTTAGCTGTGCGAGTAGAACATTAGTAACGGTTCCCTCCTGACACTTCAAAGTGCGTGCTAGTCAGCCTGGGCTTTTCGGTCAACTGATTAGGGTGTTCGCCTCCTGATCCGTGGTTGTTGTGAGGTTGCAAGTTCGAGCATGGGCTGGAGGACCTCTGTTATAGATACACTACTATCTCCTAGTGCTACGTTCTTTAAGGTTTCTTCTATGTAGCTTGATTGTTATCGCCCTTTGTAAGTCGCTTTGGATAAAATCGTCTGCTAAATGCATAAATGTAAATGTGTGGTTCCTCCTTCAGTGCTGTGCATTAATGAGGTATGTGCCGTAAAGGATGGCCTTGCTCAGATAGTCACAGTGGCAACAGAGAACCCGGGAGCCACTTTGGAGTAATAACATTAAAATAGAAATCCTAATGGCCCATGAAGTATAGGTCAGCCAGTGAGGGCAGGCAAGGAAACCTGTGCCTGTGTCACAGTCATGCACTGTGTGATGTATGACTCAGGCTCATTGGATAGGGAGCAGTCACTGGCTAAGCATTATGGCATGTCCCAGGCTACCTGGTAATGATGCCAGTGTCAGCTCTGGATTATGACTGTGCGGCACATGGACAATGTTGCATTATGACATTATTTCTTATATTTTCTATTTAATGAGGTCTGTATAACAGTTGCAAAATTGGACCAAGTTTAGACTGTGTGTAGGAAGACTGACTTTGACAGAAGTGCAAAATGTTTTTTAAAGCAAAAAACTGATGTCTGTAAAGTAAAATTGTGTTACATAAGGCATTAACTAATATTACATACATAGTATATAATCTTAATTCTATATGACCAATATAGATTGGCTTTAGTGTGAGACTTTGACAGTCATTAATGTAGTTTCTTCTAATCTCAAGAAGCTGTCTGTACACTGTATTTGGCAGTGATAGAAAACAGCCGGGAAAAACGAGTGAATCGGAAAAGCCGTGCAAGCCTACGTCACTTTGAACATTAGCTATGCAGTTAGCCCACCCTCAAGAAAACATTATTAGGCTGCCTGCAGACAGACCCATTAGAAGGAGCGTCACAGTGCTGTCAGCCAATCAGAGGCGATACGTTTGCATATCATTAATATTCACAAGAATCCTCTCGCACTATCCCTGCACTCGCTTTCACCTAACACAACTAAAATATCTTGAAACAAGACAACGACAGCATATTTTTGTCGAAACCAACTCTCATGACATTATTTTAGACAAGAGACCACCACAAAATTAATGAAAATACGATGGAATGAGACCTTTAAAGCTCATTTAAGAGACACAGCACAACTGTTACACACAAAAGGAAACAGCTTGAATTGAAGCATGCCTAATCCATTTGAAAGTCAACAATCCCCATGTTCTGTGCCATTAGAGGAAAAGCATCCCATCTGAAATGGGTGTATGGCAAAGGAAAATGGCCCTTTGAAAGCTAAAAAGGTTAATGAGGTGTTGGGCACTCTGAGAGAAACACAATGCTCTTTACGGAAGAGGAGACATGTGTCGCCCAGGGGGGCGGCGGTGGGGGCTGGGGTGAGGGCAGTGATAATGACACCCCTCAATCTCATTATCAAGGTTATTGATTTGCACCACCTGCATCCCAGATCTCCACTACTACCCCAGGGCGACTCGGACACTCAGAGCCTCATCATTCCAAGCGCCAGCTTTGGCCAACATGCCCGTCGCACACTCATATCATGGTCACGGTGACAGCTGACCCACTCACTCGAGCTGACAGCATGCTCTCTCACTGTCTCTCTCTCTTACACACATGCACATACTCTCTTACACCGACCTGACAAGTGCATACGCATTCTGAGAGACAGATCCATTTTTAGCATTGCAGCCAGAGCTCTTTGCAGAGAAAATTGGCTTAATTTTAATTAACATTGAGGAATAGCTCTAATTTGTTCTCTCTCTCTCTTTCTCCCTCTCTTTCTGGGGTGAAAACAAAACTTCCCTCAAAGCACATTTGTCTCTCTCTGCTCCCTACTGACCTTTCGAAAAGGCAGCAGTTTAGCCATTCTTACAGTAAAAAAAAAAATCAGATCCGTTTGGCAAAGCAAATGCGGAACAGGCTATTTTGTGGATCTAATTATGGTGGCGCTGCACGCTGCCTCTGTGTGTAATGAGGGGATGGGAGACCAGACTCATGCCCTGACCTGGCAAAGCTGGAAGTGCCCAGGCGGCCTCCCCAGCTGGGGCTTGGCTGAATTGGGGCAGGCAGGCAGATGGCACAGATGGCAAACAGGCCACCTTCCATCGGATGGAGGTCTGGTCAGGGAGCAGGATATGGGCTTTCACTATCATGGCCAGGCTGCTCATGGTGGGCATGGTTGCATGCAGTGGTAATCATGGTCTCTTAGCCTGCAGTCTTGTGTACATTAAATAACATACTATATGACCTCTCTATTTGAACTTGCAGGAAGCCCTCCTTTACTGTAAATGTTCATCTGTTCCCATAGGTAGTCAGCCTTGTTTCAATTCCATTTACAATTCCATTTAATCCGTCAGAACTGCCCAAGGTTTCTTCCTTCACCATAACAAGTAAAAACAAAAAACGCTGCTAGGGAGTTTTTCCTTGCCCCTGTTGCTCATTGGGCCTCTTGTGTTAAGCGCTTTGTGACATGCTTTTTGTAAAAATGCGCTATATAAATAAAATTGAATTGAATTGAATTTAATCGACAATGTCAAGGTTAAACAGCAAAAATGTGAAACTCCATCAGCCCAGGGCAAATGATCTAGAGCCACCTCTATGTGGATGGCTGCCATGTCAGTAGAATTTCTAAGCTTAGCTGTATAGGCCTATAGTGACATTAGTCACAGAGGTCCAGATCTCAATATTCTTTCTGTCCATTAATAAATGCAATACAAAGACATGAGCTTGGCTTTAAATCTATCCCCAATCTTGTAAAAAATGAAGAGCCATGAGTTTCAAAGGCAGTGGTCAGTGTTGTTAAATTGCTTACCTCTTGTTGTTGAGGTGACTCATTCTAAATTAAGTGTACACATAAAACAACTATGCTAGATTAGTTGATATGACACCTCATCTACTGCCAAGCAGTAACGGTTAGCAGTTGCAACATGCCAGCTGCTGTCTGCTTTGACTAAAGATTACTCGTCGTCTTCAGATTTCCGTCTTCCGCACTTTTTTTTCTGGTAGACTTTTTATACAGTAGGCCTATATATGATTTAAAATGCTTGTATACATAATGCCATATACTATATTTCCATATTAGGGGGCAACCGCCCTGCCTGCCTGCCTTTAGTTTCGCCCCTGGACTTGACCCAATATGCAATATGCATTTGTGAACTACGAAGCGGGGTTACTGGCTTATCAGGGTAACTTCGAGAGTAACTTGATCATGTGTAGCATAACTTCCCGATTAACCCATACTACGAAAGGTGGATAGGTTTAAACCGAGGTATGCTGCACGTCAAACCTGGTCCGAGCAGGTTATGTTCTTGGTTAACCCGAGGTTTGCGCTTAACCACACCCTACAGGTACCCCCCATCCGCCAACATTTTCTCCCAAGACAATGCCGGCGTATTAGGATGATCCATTTCACATAGGCGTAAGGGGCTCTCTGCGCAGGGCAAGGGTTTTTAGAGACCGAGGGAATTTGTTATCTTTGTCAGCTGATCGAGGCAGATGTCTCAACATCACCTGTAGTAGTTATGCTTTTACTGTTGAGCAGGTAATGTGCCTTGCGCTTAAATCATTTTCCAATGGACAAAGGCTATTCCATTGGTGATGCTGAACATCTGAGCAAGAATACTGTATGTCGTATTAAGGTGGTACTTGCTCTCTCTAACCGCTCTTCAAATTAAAGAATCGAAGAATGGCCAAGTATATTCGCAGACATATACAGGGAATTTAGTTCCGGTCGATGGTGTCTCACAAGCACAACCATAAAAAAACAATACTATAATCAATAAAAACACACCACAATATAAGCAGTTATGAAGAACACAACAATATACGTACTAAAAAAGAAAAAACAGCAGCATCAGAATTACAGGGTGGATCATAAAGTGCAAGTGTATTTTAAAATGCAAAATGTGTCATAAAGTGCAAGTGCAGTCCTGATGTGCATGACAGTAACAGTTCAACTGTTTAAGAAGGATATGGCAAGGGGGAAGAAACAGAAAAGAAAAAGGCAGCAGGACAAAAAGACTGTGACCAGGGTGCAAGGGGTCGGTGATGATTTTACCTGCCTGTTTTCTTGGTTCTTGAACAGTACAGGTCCTGGATGGAGGGAAGCGGGGCACCGATGATCTTTTCTGCTGCTCGTGCAGTCTGCTGCAGTCTGATCCTGTCATGTTTAGTGGCTGCTCCGTACCACTGTGGACAGACTCAATCACTGCTGTGTTGAACTGGATCAGCAACTCCTGTGAAAGACTAAACTTCCTCAGACGTCTCAGGAAGTACATTCTCTGCTGGGCCTTTTTGAGGATGGAAGAGATGTTAGTCTCCCACTTCAGGTCCTGGGAGATGGTGGTACCCAGGAACTTGAAGGACTCAACAGCTCCAGCTCCAGATTGCTATCTGCTGACTGCACCACAGTACCAGCCGTTCGACCTCCTGTCCTGAATGAGACCAATGACGGTGGTGTCGTCTGCAAATTTCAGGACTTAACAGCCGAGTGCTTGGGGGTGCAGTCATTGGTAGCTAAGGGGAAAGGACACAACCTTGAGGGGCTAAGGGACCGTGTGTCAGAAGTGACCTCCACCAGCCTCACCTGCTGCGTCCTGTCTGTTAGGAAGCTGGAGATCCACTGACAGATAGCTGGTGACACGCTGAGCTTGGAGAGTTTGACGGTGAGCTGAACTGAAGTCCACAAACAGGATCCTTGCATATGTTCCCGGATGATCGAGATGTTGTAGGATGTAATGCAGTCCCATGTTCACTGCATCATCCACCGACCTGTTTGCCCAGTAGGTAAACTGTAGGGGATCAAGCAGGTGCCCTGTCATGCGCTTCAGATGGGCTAATACCAGACACTCTAAGGATTTCATGACCACAGATGTCAGGGCAACAGGTCTGTAGTCATTCAGTCCTGTGATGGTGGGTTTCTTGGGGACCGGGATAATGGTGGAGTGTTTGAAGCAGGAAGGGACTACACACAGCTCCAGGGATCTATTAAAGATACCGGTGCAGGCTTTGAGGCAGGAGGGTGAAACTTCATCTGGACCAGAGGATTTGCTTGGTTTTGCTGGTAAGGAAAGCTGGCTCTGTTGTGGTAGCTGAACTGGAGTGCATCACTTCAGTATCAGACAAAAAGACCCTGAACAAGCTACTCAACATCCTGGACAATGACTGTCATCCACTCCACAGCACTATCATGCAGCAGAAGAGCTTGATCAGCTGGAGACTACGCCCCCTGACATGCACAACAGACAGACTTAGGAAGTCATTTGTACCCAGGGCCATACAACTCTACAATTCTTCACTGAAAGGAAATGGAGAGTTGGACTGCACCTTAACCCTCTTATACACTTACAAGACATTTTTTCTACAATACTGTGTATTGTTGACACTGCCTACGGACCTTACTGGCTACATTAGCCCACATGCACAACCCCTCCTTATACTTGTAACTTCATACTTGACCAATAACAATAACTGTAACTTGATACTTGACCTTCATACTTGACTGATGCATGAACCCGCATATATGACTTATCCTTGCACTGATGCTGTAATTTTTTTTTTTATTAGGCTATTTTTATTTGTATATTTTGTCAATATACTTATACTGTACTAGAACTGTTAAATTGCTATGCTTATATATATTTTTTTATTGCCCATTTTACATATGCACATATTTATTGCTGGTCACTAGACTTTTAACCTTGCACTGTTGCACTACTGGACTCATTTGCACTACTACCTTGACACACACCTCACACATTCATGCACATCTCTACCCTTAGTATTCTATTGTTCTTTTTAGTAATGTTGATCTAGTCATGTTGTTTTGTTGATCTGCTTCTTATCATCCTGTGTACACTCTAGTATATGTTGTGTGTAATTTTTTAAGCTGCTGGGACCTTGAATTTCCCCTTGGGGATCAATAAAGTATCTATCTATCTCTATCTAATTGGGAAAACTAGTTCTACTTCCTTGTCTCCAGACCGCTAGATGGCGTAGTTTAGACTATGTGAAACCCCTTGCACTAGCCGCATCTCCTGCCGAGAATTTATACCCAAGTTGTCAACTTGTGACGTATGACGTGCCCTAGACAGTAAAGCAGTAGTTTGCACGTCCAATATCGCTTTTCGCTTTTTCTTGATTCATTACCATCGCCACCCTCGGCGCAGCATTGAAGATTTGTAGCATTATTAATAGCGCACTTTCGCCCAGCCCCTGGTACAGAAGAGCAGTAATTGCAAACTGATCATAACTATCTGCCCAATTCTGGTACAGTATAAGGTTTAATTCTTAAATAAAAGACGACACCAGGTTACCCCGCGCGTTTATTTCTTCCGCTTCGCAAGGTGCTCAGCCATAATACGATTGTACGATTGTACACTTTCACTACGGTCTGGTGTCCTGTGTGTTCATTCTCCGACACTTAGCTGTTTGCGTTGCATAGTGGCACGAATTGCAGTATGGCCTGTTGTGCACACCAATAGAATTAGAGGATCCACATGACCGCTGCCCAAGCTGCCTAGGCATTAACCATCTCAAAGAAGCCATGACTGACCCATGCGTGCATTGTAGTGAGCTTTCCATACAAGAACGGCAGGCACGATTAGCTGGCATCAATCAAAAAGAGGACTCTGTCTTCTCTCTTCTCCCCCTGCCCACAAAGATAAAAAAAGCCCAAACGCTCACAGGAGTTGACTCGCAAAGTAGACCAATTGACTGACAGTGTTGCGTAGATAAAGGGGTTGCTTGTATACAACAAGTAGCACTGCCTGGATCTCAGATGATGAGGCCCCTCTACCTGCCTCTCAGTCAGCTCTGCCTATCTCTCCTCTGCATAGGGAGGAGGATACTGTTTTACTTGCTGCCACAGCAAGAGGACAGAAACTTTTCCTTCCCAGATGATCAGGTTTCCTTCATCTCCCCTGCTACAAAAAGTGGCAGGGAGTCAGAGAATGAACCAAAATCCTCCATGGACTCCAATGTCACTTTAGCAGGAACCATTCATTGAGCCTTACCAAACCGTCTCTGCCTCCTAGTCACACACAGCAATGATCTTCTTCCTCACTGTGAAGACTTCACTAAGATGTTTACTGAGGCACTGAAGGAGGCGAATACAATTAGAATGGACCACCCCACTAGGGTGTTGGCCTCCATGGTAGATACTGCTGGCCTGGGCCCCATGCCATCGGTGGATTCTGCAGTTGTGTCACCCCCCTGCAGAGTACTCTTCAACCAGCCTCAGATGCGGCTGCCTCTGAGTTGGTAGACACTGCTCTCCAAGGTGTGGGGGCGTTGGCTAAACAGTGTGATAAGTCTATGGGACTGCTACTCCAAGCCCGCAGACAGATAAGGGTAGCACAGTCCCCTCTTCCTGATACAGCTAGGAATGTCCTGCGTCAACAACCCTTGACCCCTGGACAGGTGTTTGGCCCAGCGGCACAGGAGGCCCTGAACCGTCATCAGCTGGCTTCTGAAAAAGACTCTCAAAAACCCTCTCAACCGCAAGTTGTCTTCAGACGACCTCAGACATTGCCGCCGCTTACATTTCGTAGCACCCCTTCCTACCGTCACCATACAAGTGCAGCCTTCCAGCAGCCTCAGCGAAGGCAAGCAGAGCAAAGCTTTCCTCAGCGTGGACCACGTAGCAGACCCTCTAACTCCTTTCCAATGACATCTCACAGCCGCCCACCTAAGGCTACATCTAAGACTGATGCCCCGGTGGCGGGGCATTTCTCTCCTCAACAGCTGAAACACTGGACCTCAACAATATCAAATTTGTGGGTCTTGAACAAAGAAAGATGGAGGGCTCCAGCCAATACTGGATCTACGCTATCTAAACACTTACCTCAAGCAGCCGCCCTTTTGAATGCTGCGCACATCAGAAGTGTTCTACTCAGTGGGGCAGGGAGATTGATTCATTACAGTGGATCTACTGTACGAGATGCGTGTTTTCACACACCCATTCATCCTCAGCACCGTCTCTTCATTCGTTACCACTTCAAAGGCTGCTCATTTCAATTTAAGGTGCTTCCTGTTGGGCTATCACTAGCCCCTCGGGTCTTTACAAAGGGCATGCGGGATGCCCTGTCTCCATTGCATTTCCAGGGCGTACGAGTCTTATCCTATCTAGATGATTGGTTGATTTGTGCGCAATCTCCAGAGCAGGCGAGTGTGAATGCCCAAATGCTACTCGATCATGTCTCAGCTCTTGGGCTGACAGTGAATTTCGAGAAGAGCAAACTGTAACCAACACAGTCCATCGACTTCATTGGAATTCACCTGAATGCAATCACGAAATGACTGCAAATGACTCAGGAAAGAGTCCACAACATATTAGTGCTGGTGACACGAGTCAGGTTAAGTCAGACTGTTACTGCTACTTCTTGCAGGCATGTCGGCTGCCGCAACACCTGTTCTAGGGAGACTTCATCTTCGGCCCTTCCAGTCATGGCTGAGAGCCAAGAGATTATCAGCTCAGAGAGATCTCATCACATCAACAGAGGTAAAACAAGTGGATAGTGAAAGCAGGCCCTGGATTAAAAGCAAATAAACACACTAGACATATACCTAACCAATGTCTATTTATCAGAACGGTTAACAGGTGAATATAAAACAATTTACAATAACTGTATGGGATTTGGCCAACCTCACTAGTTATGGCCCTGTAGTCTATAATGCAGAGCTGAAGCCTTTTTCATTTATACAAGAATTTGGCACGCCTTTCTTTTAAAGTATTCTAGTTGTTTTGCAAATATCCCCTAGTCCCCCCATGACAGAAGAACGAAAAAGCAGGCATGGAAAACAGAACATTTTATTTCGTTCAGGACAACCAGAGAGCCAAGGCTTTCTGTCCCACCACAAACATGAAAACGTCCGATTAAATGACCTACCCTTGTCCTTAGTTTGCTGAACGATATGTATGTCTGGCTTATGGCTAAGATTTGTTATTGCCAATTTTGCAAATTTCAAGTCGCTCGAAATAGTTCTCTAAGAGAAACTCCACGCTGTTGCACGCACGTTCGGTCGCCATTGTAAACTGTACTAAATGAGTGGCTCACAGTTTGTGCAAAGTAATAATAGACTAGTACAATTTTCACAAAAGAGGAGATCTAGCGGCAAATTTGAGGAAAAGTTGGTAAACCATGTTTTAAACATAATTTGAGGGTGCTGATTCTGAATATTGTCTTTACGAAGTTGAATTCTGAGTTTTAAGCCTTCTAATTTATTATTATTAAATTTCATATTTACGTGCTAAAATAGTGCAGGAGTCATAACAAAATGTTTATATAACATATTGCATGGAATTAAGGTAATAAAACAAGGTAGAGCAGCAAAATGAGAATGAATAAAAATACAAATCAAATTTATTTACAGCAGCAAGATAAACAGAGAGTGCCTCTCCAACTCCATGGACACAAACATTCTCTTCGTCCCCGGCATCTGAAGAAAAGAGTGGCTCTTGCAGCATTGCAGCTGACATTGTTGGTGTCATAAACACAACAAATGAACTTTGCAGAATGTATGGTGGTTTCAGTCAGTTCACCCAAGCCAAGTCCATCTAGAAGTGCAGGCTGCTCCTAGAAAGTTTTCCATTATGTTTTCTTGCTATGTCCCGCAAAGCAAAAATAATACAAACTCCAGATGAGCCAGACATGAAAGGACTCAAACAAGCATGCTCTTCCATTTTTGTCCACCACCATAGAAGAAGTGACTAGAGAGCATCTCCATGTCATGTCCCAATATTTCAGTGAGGCAGTAGACTACTCTCAACAAACAGTAAAAGCTGATGATGGCAAACAGTGACTAATCACTTGAAATAAAAAAAAAAATCTAGACTCTATCTCTAGCTAACAGCTGTGTTAGGAATTTGTTTCAGTTCTGTTCATCAAATGAATTAAATGAAAAACACAAGCTTTAAAAAGTTGCAATATAGTAGTTGTAGTATACGTAGTGGTTGCAATATAGACTCTAATGCTAATCAAGGATCATATGGTGACTTATATATTTTGTTATAATATTTATGTCATATTGCTACATTATGATATTTGTTTAGTGGACTTTTTCCGAAATATGTTTAATTCAAGAGAACTTCATCTTCAACTAGATTCTATTTTGGCCATTTTCGCCCAGTAGTGTAGTACAATTTTCATAAAAGTGGATTTCTAGTGGTAAATTTGAGGGAAAGTTTGTAAACCACCTCTTTTACTCTTTCATCACTGTGGGATAGCTAGAAACGTAATCTCGATTCCTCTGTATGTCCAGTATATGTAGAGAAATTGACAATAAAGTGACTTAACTTAACTTAACTTAACTTTTCTTACATAATTTTATGGTGCTGATTTGGAATATTGCGTTTACCAAGCTGTATCTTTAGAGCTAAGCCTTGTAATTTGCATAATGGGACTTTTTGTTAACATTTCATGAGTCTGCCATCTTGAAAGTCGGCCATCTTGAAACCATTGGCTTCCAAAATACAGACAATAGAGTTGGCCAGTGAACCCGGAACTTCCAACCAGGAAGTGGTTCCAAGGCTCCCGTTTTGCCATTGACTTTTCCATAAAATCGCGTTTTAAAAGCGTTTAAAGTCCCAACTCATTCTATCCAGCTGCGGGGTAGGTGATGACCGTGTAACCTTCCGTTCAGAGTGAAAAAACTAAAGTAAAGGCTAAAAAAAGGCAAAGGTACAAGACTGTGTACATATTTTTTTCCCCCGAGTTCAGAAACTACATATCCCAGAAGCCAGTACTTAGCCTGTCCAATCCTATCCCAAACACGATTGAGCCTAACGTCCTTTTGAATCTCCTCGAGTAGACGACAGCCACGCGATCTTGCCCTTGCAATCGGATAGCTAAATTTTGGTATATTTCCTCAGTAGTTTGTGTAAATAGTGTTGTAATATTGTACGAATATTGTATATATCTTCAGATTTGCATCAATCAAGTTTTAGATCCGTTTTTTTTTTACCGAAAGCATGGTACAGTATTTTGTACCCGACTGCAACCACCGCTTTGGTGTCCACCATTGCAGTTTCCACCGGTTCCCTACAAATGCCTGTCAAGCTCCCCTGAATAAAGAATTGATAATGACGGGTACAATAAAGCATTTATCAAGATTTGTGGTAATTTCCATTTGTTATAGATTGCACCACAACAACTGAATTTACTGTTTTTAATTAGCCCAACTGCCAGTTACCATGTTACATACCCTTCATATCACCAGATACAGAGAAAAACTAATGTAATCCCGCAAGGTAAGAAAATGAGCATATTAAATTTATAAATCTTAGGGAAATGGAAATGACATGGTAAGGATGTCTAGTTAAAATTAGGTTAGGCCTAAGCGTCGTGTCAAACGAGCAAAACCATAGTTGTGATGTGAGGTAGGCTACGGTGACATTCGTGAACTTGTTCGCTTTCCCGGGCTTCAACAAGCACATCCATGGTAACGTACTTGTCCACGAATCAGATGCGTTGCTGGGATTGTGGGATTGCACAGGATTATGGGTACTGAAGTACTTCTAAGGGAAATCGCAGAAAAAAGACGTTTTTACTGAACAAAATGGAGATCACATTACATTTTGGCGTCTAGGTGAGCACAACCAATCGTTTTGTTATGCCGTAGCTAGTTAGACGTCTTCCTTCCGTAATTCGGATATCGTGGGTTGTAATCTAAATGTCAATGGGAAAAATTAATGGGAAAATCACTTCCGGAACCTCACCGGCAAACTCTATTCATGTACACATGCTTGAGCATCAGCATACACGATTTGGTGACAATTCATCAACCCTTTGAAAAGGTATTACAGAAACAAAGAATCTCCATTCACCTAGTATGACTGCTATGCTATATGCTAATTAGCAGGCTTAAAACTCAAAATTCAATATTTGGAATCAGCGCCCTCAAAAAATGGGAAATAGCATGTTTACCAACTTTTCCTCAAATTTGCAGCTAAACCCTTTTTCTGACGGTATTCCTGAGATTTTTGCCTGGTCTATATAGGCTACACTGCCATGTACAGTAGCAAGTGTCAGCAGGGCAGCCACACGTCTATAAACCCGCCCCTTTTCTGCTGTGTTCTCTGCTTCTGGCCACAGATTTACATATAATGGCAACGATACGGAGCGGGAGATTTCTCAGGGGCAGCGAGATCTGCTGCCCTCAGCAATAGGATTTAAGGTAATCGCAGCTGCAGTGGAGGTCAGGGTTTCTCCTATGTACACTTGAGAAATATTATTCGACTTGGTGTTCGGAACACAGTTTGAGACGCTCAAAGTTGAAAATGGTTGAACTTTTGAGGTCGCGTTTTTATTAACAATGGGTGTTGCGCAGAGGCGGTTTTAGGCATGGGCGAACGGGGCAGCGGCCTAGGGCGGCATTACGTGGGGGGCGGTACACGAACTTGGAGGGGGGAAAAAATCTGTGCCGCGAAGCGGTTTTCTATGATAAGCTACCTGTGCCGCCCCTGCCTGCTGCTGAAGGAGCCGCACAGAAGCTGAGCGAGCCAAGAGGGGATGAGGGGAGGGGTTGGGGGCGCAGAATAGCCTATAGGCTACAGTTCACCTCTCCCAAATGAAGCGGACAAGAAGGTGGGCTTAACTATGTCAGTGACACCTGACTTTATTACAAATAACGCACATGTAATTCAAAATATTACTTAGGAAAAAAGAGAAAAAATATAAACACAGACCAATAAGTTGCACCTTTTTATTTATTTAATTATGTGAAATTGCAAATAAAAATAGGTAGGCCTAATAAAAACGAGTATGACGTGGAGGTGAATAGGTTTAGTCTTGACAAATGGTCGTGAGTGACTGCAGATGGGAAATCTGTTGATTGTCGATTAGTAAACACAGCGATGGAGAGAAAGGCCAAAACTATCAGGTACCCAATTTAGGAAAAAAAGAAAAGAAGATGAGAAGAAACGGGCAAAAGATAAAGGTATCCAACAATGTTCTCTCTGTATGATTAAGGTATTCAGTGGTGTAACGGGTAGGCTAATTCACGGTACCCTAGCCACCGCCAGTGTGTAAGATCAGAATGTAGAAGTTGCCGACATTGAAATATCGTGAAGGTGTCAACGTTTCTTGAATCGCAGGCTAAAAGGTAAATTTGAGGACTTGTGAATTAAGCAGGGGAGGGTTGCTCAAAATATTACATTTGCCAAGGGAGGGTTATTTAAATTCCCCTGGTTCATAGGCTAAGTTTCTACGAGATGACTTTCATCCTCCGGTGGACCAGTTCAACGGCCCCTTCTTGCTATGCTTTTTAAAACACAATAAAATCATAATAGGCTATACAAACCATCACAGAAATTCAAACATTAGGCCTATTTAGTGAAACTTATCACTTATTTTAGTGTGTTTTGGACAG
>JAGFZM010001789.1:190719-225760 GCA_017657215.1 Limnothrissa miodon | reverse complement strand
AACGGGCAAGTGCCCCACCACACATCCTGACCACATTCTAGAGAGGAACCATTGAAAGTATCCTCTTCAGCTGCATCACTGTGTGGGGCGGTAGCTGCACTGACTACAACAGAAAAGCTCTACAACGCATTGTGAGAACAGCTGAGAGGATGGTTGGTGGACCACTCCCCTCCCTGCAAGACATCTACACCACCCGTCTCACCAGCAAAGCCATCACAATTGTTAACGATGCAACCCACCCCGCACACTGTCTGTTCAGCCTCCTGCCATCTGGAAAGAGATACTCTCCACTCCCACACCACCAGGCACACCAACAGCTTCATCCACCAGGCTGTGAGACTGCTGAACTCTCTCTCCTCCCGGCTCCCAGCCAGCAGTACCACCAGACTGGCAGGAGTATAGGAAGACAGATTGTACTCTATCCACCCCCCCACCCCAACCTACACACACTCCCCAACAAGGAAACAAACACTCTGAACTAAGAACTAAAAACAACACTCTTGACTGAAAACAACTACCTCTGCATTGCAAATTGAACACACCTGCTGCTACATATTTTAGTATTCTTTTTTACCACTATTTATATTACTACTACTGCTGCTTGTTTTGCACTAAAAACAACAAAAACATTGTTGGAACACTTACTATATGTTATGTCTTGTCTTGTTATATAATTTTTTTTACTTAACATTACCTTATTGTTTAAAACTGTTTTTATTTGTGCATCTGCACGTCATTGTTGTCAACGTCTACACATGGGACAAGTGTGAAACATAATTTCGATTCCTTTGGATGTCAAGTACATGTGAAGAAATTGACAAATAAAACTGACTTTGACTTTGACTTTGAAGCTATCTGGGCAACACTTAAGACTAAATGTGGGCATGTTATTATACTATATTGATATATTTAGTCTTAGGATACCTATAGTCTAAATGTATAGAAAATTAAGGCAGTGTTGAATGTGGTACTTCATTTTAAGGCCAGCACATGTAGCTTTCATGTAGTTTATTATTCCAGCATCGGCCTGCAGTAAGTAGCCTACTCTATAATTTATCCCTTGATACTTTTTATTATGCCATTATTACTGTCTGACACAGTACTTCACAGGCTGTAAGCGCAATCGCGGATTAGTCCTACTAATATCAAAATAGGTGTCATACACTTCCATAGAGGCAATTGTGAAACTTATGACTAACAATTTTCCATAGGTCTCCCAAGAGTAATAGGAACTATTGACTTCATACAAATCGAAATCAGTGCATCCTGGGAGAGCATGAGGGAGATTATGTCAATCGCAAATCTTTTCACAGCATCACTGTGCAGGTATTAGGTGCATTTGAAATATTAGCCTATGCCCTACTTCAAGTTCACCTTCTCTTCACTGATTGGTGGTTCACATAAAGTATTAGTTTGCATTTTGTTTGGGAGATTCTTCTGAAAATTATATGGCCTGTAAGCCTATCATTTTCAATTTATCACAGGGCGTTTTGGCGTTTTGAGCCTGACTTGCCTTGTTGGCAACCGATGTGTTTGATTTGAAGAGTACATTTGAAGTCTTCTCATCATGGTTGTGCATTCCCCAGTGAAATCAGGTGATCGCGCCATGTTAAAAAAGGTTGCTTGCGCTGGAACCCGCCCCTTTTATGTGAACGCATAAAAAGTTAGGTTAATGCCCTGTTCTGTTCAACAAATCAACCTCTTAACCACCGATTAACTACCGATTAACTCCAATTAGGATAACCAGGTTTTGTCAACCCCGGTTTAACAAAGTAACCCTGGGTTACATCTGGGTTAGTTAAACTCCCTTCATAGAAGGCTGCAGGCCCCAGGTCTTACCTTTAGTCTCGCACTGAAAAGCAAGCGGTCAAAGGAGAAAAACTAGGTGGTTCGAGAACTCTTATTTTATCATCTCAGTTCAGGAAGGTCTTCCACTGGGATTCACTTGGGTGAGGTGTATCACGAATGTGGGATTCACCGGGAGTGAATCGACCAAGCTCTGTACCTGCAGAAAAAAAGTCTTCAAATCTTGTATATAATTCAATGTAGCCTACTGGCTTCCCAGGTATGTCGTGTAGCAGCCAACACACGTCCTGTAGGCCTACAGTTGTCACACGTTCAAACGTTTTTTTACTGTCTGTCCTTCGAAAATTAATCATCCTTTTCAGGATGCACAAATATTGCCGTTTTCGCCAAATGCACTTCCATTCCCATATTTATTAGTTTTTTTTAATAAACCCATCATTCTGTTGTTGCGTCAGTGTTGTCCTCCCCGCTAGTTTGACAGGTCCATAGGCGGCCTGTTGCTGCAGCAGTAGCCTAGCATACTTTTAATTGATTGATTTTTTTTTCTGTTGTAAATTTAAAAAGTCTGTCGTACCACATAATAACTATGGGCGCGCGCATTCACATGCACACAGGCATTTAAACTTAGTTTAGGCTATGGTTTGTCCCCCCTCCCCCTTTCTGCATGCCAGTCTTATATGCTACACAACTCAGATGCGGCAACCCACACCAAACCCACCCATCGCATACTGATTGTTACATGTCTTAGGTAATGTCATTGTAGTTTGACTGTTAAAAGATTTAAGACAAATGCGTTTCCTGGTGAAAGATAATATTTCTGAAACTCCCTGTGTATGTTATGTTGTTGTTATATATGTAGGGCGGGATGAATTAAAAAATATAGTTCTTTTGTAGGTGTAGTGAGGGTAGACTATTACATGTCCATTACATGTCACATGTGGACAGGTAGGGTAAGTGTGTGAGTGTGTTTTCTCCTGATTGGCTACGAAATGGTGCCTAGATATGTCGGGGCGCGGTGCTTTAAGAAGCACGCGCGCTCCAGGTTGTTGTAAAGTAGATGGGATCTGCACAGATCGGGGATGACCAGCACTGCAGTTCATTCAGTAGCCCTACGTGCACGATCACAGTGCCCTAAGTTTCGAGTCTTGGAACTTATGTGAAGCTGTGTAACCACCTCAGACAACTCAGCATAGGTATGGTATGATCAACAGCATTTAACGTTTGTGATTACGAATAGACTAACGTTATGGAATGAGTATTGAAATCAGTTTGATTAAATTACAGTCTGTGCGTCCTTCATTTCTTGATTCGAATCAGAGGGCGATATCATGCAAGTGGATTTTAATTTCGAATTGAAGACACGTAACGAAAGGCAGGTTTGGTGAATATGGACATTAATATCGGAGTAAATTGCCTTAAAGTTTGACTACATCAGACCGTTCGGCGCTTCAAGGTTTTACGCAAATGCTTATTGCGGATTTAAAAAAAAATATTATTATTTAGTGTAATCCAGAACTGTCTTTCGTCTAGTTCAGATAACAAGACAATTTCTAAAAATAAATAGCAGCGTTATCCTAAAGTAATGAACTGTGTGTGTGGTAAAAGAAGAAAATCTGACACAAGTTTCGTTATGAATAGTAGGCTTTTTCTGTGAAATCATGATTGCTGAAATGATTATCCTACTTTTATTTTTAGTGCCTGGTTTTAAAGTCTGTTTTTAAATTTAGTTAACATTTTCTATTTAGTCATCTAACAAATTTAAATAGAAGATTTATCAGCAAAATAGAAAATACCACTCTAACCTTTATACTAATTGGTCTCAAATAGGCTCAGATGTTGTAAGTGGGACATGCTGCCAAGTACAACCAGACAACCAAGATTTGTAATCCTATATCTGATTGAGGTGTTGCAGGATACCAGTGGGGGCCCTTTTGTTGGTCATAGAGCAGAATTCTAGTGCTTTATTCCTATCTTTATTCATTAAGGTATTTGGCCTAATTGGTACAGGTATCAAATTGTGTGTTTCTTGTTTGGCAAAGGGGAGTGTTCACTTTAGAAGAAACTTACACCACCACTACCAAATAGGAATCCAAGGACACTTGTCCTAGTGACTTAAACTAGGTAGGGTCTTTTTGATGCAGTGAAATTTGTAGATGCTACTTGTATTATTTTATAGTCAAGTGACAATAGTGTGTGAGGTTGCATTTATAGGAACAGAAGGGTAAGATAACCATCATCTGCCTTTGCATTGTTTTTTGTTGTTGTAGTTGTTTGTTTGTTTGTTGCGCATGCGAGCAGTTCATGTGTCCATAGACTCCTCTGGCACTGCAGACCCATAGCCTCAAAACAGTTCCAGTTTTTGAATCTGTGCTGGCTGTGAGGCAAGTCTAGTGACTTCTGAATTGTGCTGCCTTGTATTACATCTCGTCACTATTTAATGAAGCCCTGTTGCCCCCGTGTGAGTAATGGGACTTTTCTATTTCCCCTGCAATCTGTAGCAGCTCTGGTGACAGTCTGCATGCGTTTCTGTCATGTGTAATTAGAGATGACAGGAGTGTGTGTTCTGTATATCACCTCTAATACACACCCTCCGGTTATAAGGTGTCAGAGCTTGTTTCAATTCTGTACTCTTTGCAGGTTTTAAATGACCATTTGCACGGATGTTCTACTGATACCTAAAGAACTAAGAACTCCTGAAACTACAATGCTGTGTGTTGTCATTATTCGCACAGTCTTGGCAGTTTATTAGTGTGAACAGTCAGTGTGGCCTAGACAAGCTAGACAAAGCTTTTATTAATAAGATGGGTATTCCTAAGACATTTGATGTAGCCAGCAGTAGGGGTGGGCAATATAGACGATATATACCGTATGCAATATGCATTTGGCCAGTGATAGAGATTTTGGGTCATATCGGCATACCGTGATAGGCTCATTACGTCTCCACAACCATGTGAAAAAATGTTGACCGGTAGCTTCACCTTATTGATAGCACCTTCTCATTCTTACAACGAAACTGTGTAAGAGCCTATAAATTGAACAGCTTCTGCCTGACACAAATGCAGCTTACCAGTTTACTTCTGTGTGAATTTGAGAGTCCAATATAAACACCGAACGATGACTAAGCAACTGTTGTACATATTGACTTTATGCTATGGTAACCATTAAGAAACTGGTATGCTGTAAGTTGCATACCAAAGTATACCGTGATATATATCGTCTACCGTCTATGGTTCAAAATATATCGCAATATAAATTTTAGACTATATCGCCCACCCCTAGCCAGCAGGTGCATTCATTTTATTGTATTTTTGTGGGTTCATGGCGGAAAAAAGGAAATTATATTTTGATGGGAGTTTGATCTACCCTGGCACACTTATCCTGAGGAGGGAGCACTCAGGTTTCGACTTCCCACCAAAGTTTGTTCTTCAAATATTCATTATGGCCATAATCTGGAGCCATTTGATAATTGACACTGGGGCCTTCGGGTTTTATAATCTCTCCTCTTCATCTGTGGATGCCGAGTGCCATTAAAACTCGCCCTCCAGGCTGGCCGGCCCGAGCCCCAAGGCCATTAACTTTCATTCCAATTGGCTTCTTGGAATAGAATGTGCTGACTGCGAGGCGTACTGTATCAAGCTACTCTCTTTTTCGACCAAGTCCTTTTGGTGAATTTGTCCAGTTTGCTTTTCTCTGAGCCTCCACCTTCAAAGTGAATGGGAGAGATGTGCCATAATCTCCTGTTAGTTATGATAACCTTGATGGATGTCCGAGTCTTTGTGCTCCTTCTCTTTCACCTCTAATCTGTGCTCCTCATATCTGGGCTTTTCCCCTCTCCTAAAGCACTAACATCAGCATTTTATTCTCAAAAGTACCAGTAGAATTGAAGTACTCACAGATTTGTTGACTTGTCCATATCTCAGTCTTGCC
Organism: Limnothrissa miodon; assembly: GCA_017657215.1. Lineage (NCBI taxonomy): Eukaryota > Metazoa > Chordata > Actinopteri > Clupeiformes > Clupeidae > Limnothrissa > Limnothrissa miodon. The sequence goes on along the minus strand of JAGFZM010001789.1, from coordinate 220,027 downwards.
TGGTATATATATATATATATATATATAAATACATTTTCGCTCAACCCGGAAACCCACCGTGTTCTCTACTCTGCCTGACCTTTTTCGGTGCCATTGCTAACAACGTTTGTGTCACCAGGGCGGTTGTTGATGTTGTTGTTTCTTCTGTCATTGTTGTGTGACTTTGCTTGTTCTCCTGTTGGAATTCATGTCCTGTCGAGCATGTAATATATATTCTCTCCTCTAATCCCCACTGGCTACAATTCCTGTGCTGTGGCACACCACTGACTCTCTCTCTCTCAGACTCTCACTGGAAGAAGAAAGAGTAGAGGAGGAGGAGGAAGAAAAAAAAATGCTGTCTTTTGACTTCTTGAATGCTGACTGTCCATATTCCATTCCCCATGCTCCCTCTCAGATTGCCCTGATTGATGTCGTCCGGATTCCATCTCTGAGAGCGGCCGGTTTGCTTGGCAGGGAATTTGGGTGGTGTGTCTCTCTCTCTTTCTTTTTCTCTCTGTGTCTCTCTCCCTCTATGACTGTCTCTCTCCCTGCTGACCTAGTGGTTGTGCTCCCGCCGGGTCTTTGCAGCTCATGTGAACCCTTGCCAGCCTATGTCCACAGTCATAAGAGGAGGGTTTGGGAGACACAATTAGTGGCACCACCGCCCAGACCTCACTCAGCTTAATATTTCATGCTGTGATTCGGGATATAAATTAAAAATGGGAGCAAATATGGGTTCTGCCCTGACTGGCCATGACCTTGTTCTCTTTGGCTGAGAGGAGTCATGACTGCAACACTGTTGTTGCTGACCTCCATGTTTCATTTGCATAAGTGCTTTTGTTTGTTATTTGTATGCTTTTATGAGCCCTGACCTTGATATACCGTTGTCTTACATTATTTTACTTTACATGGAGGACAGAGCATGAATTGCTTAAAAAGCTTTCATGCCCCTTATTAAAACGACATGTTAATGAATGCCCACAAAGATCCTTCACCGTTTGACAGATATCTGTGGTAGTGTGGATCTTAAGAACAAGAGTAGAAGCAGCTGTTAGAAAGCTGTATATTGGATTTCCTGGCAATGCCTCGCGCTGTTCCTGAGACAGCGGGGCCTCATCTCAAGCGTTACTTTTTAAATGATACCCAATTAGTCAGCGAGTAATCCTTGTCAGTTATGAAAATGGAACCAGCGATGCTCCATCAGCACCACCTCTGGGTGTGTCTGATAAGAGTGTGCAGGCCTCTGAAAGGTGGATGAGGCCCTGCATTGTGCTGGTGTCGGAGGAAGATTGTCCCTCTTTTCAGCTGCCTGACAAGCAGCCTGATGATGAATGTGTTTCAGGAGGGCCGGCAGACGATTTATAATCTTTAAAGGGCGCTGTATTTGTTTTTTCTTCTTTCGCATGAGCCTGAGAAGCCGATTTCTCAAACTTATGGGCAGTGAGGTGGGCTAAAGCAGACGTTTGGAGATAGGAGTGGACAACGCAGGCAAGATCGCATATGAATATATACATGAAGAACCGAAGCCTTTGAAAAGCTCAGCAATCTCCTGTGGGCTTCTTTGGGACGTCTCCATCACATCGCCAAGTGCTCAGGGGAGCGGAGAGACAGCGGGGCGTTTCATCTCGCTATCCTGCCACCTCACAGGGAGGATGTGCGTCTGTGCTCCGACCAACCAACTGGGATGTGCCAGAACACCTGCATATTTCATTGATCAGCTTCATCTCCATTACCTTGGACAGCCAACCAGCATGAGTTACAGCTAGAGAAAGTCAATGTCCATGAAGACTGGGAAGCTCCTTGTTCAAAATATATTCACATTGTGAATATGGGCATGTGCATTGTGTGTGTGTGTGTGTGTTAGTAAGTGTATATAACAATAGCTCCTATCTTTCTGTAAATTCAAGGGGGTTTGCTTATTGCCCAAGGTGCCCTGGGCCCACTTCTCATTACATATCCACAGAATGATGAATGAAGGCAGACAAACACAAGCATATCACTGCAAAGGTGGAGGGGGAAAAAATCAAAGAATCGCATCAATACATTGCTTGATGGATGGCGTCAGTATCATCTCGCAGGCGATTCCACATGTGCGCACATATGTATGCTTCCCTGCCTCATACCACCAGCAACATTTCTTATGATCAGAGTCTCAGATTGGCTGCCTGCGATGCGCTGAGAACACCTTGTATGCCCTTTGCCTGGGATCCCATTTTATCTTCATCAGCACCCAAATGTGAAGAGTTCATTTGATTTGGCTCCACACCACAGAGAGACATTCAGCGTCCTCTCTCACTCCCCAAGAGGCTCTGTTTTATTTGGATTGTGGTCTCTAATTGTTGTTGGATAGCAAAAATGAAAGAGAAAAACAAGCATGCTGTGTGAGTGGGTGTTCTAAAAACCAGCTTAAAACGTAGCAAACAATGACAAGTGAAGGCTTTCTTTTTCTTCAAATGACCATAATCATGAGGGATGGTCTGTGATGAGGGTGGACAGACGCCTGTAACTCCACCCTGTGAATCCTAATGAAATGCCGTAATAGAACGATGTGTCTGGGCAGGTAGCTGGAGGGGACGCAGGCCATGCATGAAACATGTATATGTGTGTGTGTGTGTGTGTGTGTGTGTGTGTATGTGCGTGTGTGTGGTGGGAAGTCATAGACTCATTAAAGGCGCTGTATTTCTTCATTTATGCGAATGAACTCCATGGGTTTAACAGATCTCTGAGAGCAGGAAGCCCCCGACACTCTCAGCCACAATGTGGTTTGGGGGACTTGATTGGAAATGATCCCCTCCCCTGTCTTTCCAGAGAGAGAAAGAGAGAGGATAAAGAGACAGCAGTAGAGTTGAAATGGAGCGGGTTCGGTCAGGGCAATGGTAGGCAGCCATCTCTGAGTAGAAGGTCATTGGCACTCACTAGATCTCTCATGTGTTGCAGCTCTGCCCCTCTGATGTCTGTGGACAGGATTACTGGCTCTCAGGAGCTGGAGCCAAGGGCCATCCAGCTCTACTGGCCCCCATTACAGACATGGCCCAGACATGGCCTCTCTTTGCATACTAGAATGAAATACTGTGGACACAAATGTGACAAACATTTATTTTTTCATAGTTATAACACAATAGAATGTATTTTTCCGGCAAAGTTACTTTACTAGGTTATGCAATCAAATGTGCAATGTTTCACCTCTGTGCACTGGATGCGCTGATGACAGATCTGGAGGCAGTTGTGAAAGAGAGCGGATTTGAGTGCATCTGTCACTGTACACCCCGTAATCTCTGAACACATTTTTGGCACAGCAGTTGTGTAACACAGGCCCCCTTTAAGGCAGTACTCAACGCTAAGGCTGGTCTAATGATGGACCCTTCCCATGGAAACTTGAGGTTTGAGTTTCACGTTGAGAGCTAACTGTGTATCAATCATGCCACAAGCCTGGTCGCTCGCGGGAATGTGTGACAGGTGATTAGTTAGATGTTTGCCGTGGGGTGAATTCAATCTTGCCGAATGGTCTTTTTCGACAATACTTTGTCTCTGTCAAGGGCTGTGCCAGCCACACTGTCATGCAAATGCTGGTTACCAGCCTTAGCCTTGTGTTCTCTCAGGCATGAGCAGGCAAGGATGGTTACCTGGCTCCTCCTCCTTGTCCTTCCCCCTCTTTCTGTCTCCCTTTTTCTCTCTGTCTTTCTTTGTGTCCTTCATCTGTTCCTCTTGTTCTCCTTTCATCCAATACTAGATGCCAGAATTTGCTATAGAATCACCAACAAGCATTTTGAATTGGAGATGTCCTTCCAGCTGCCTGTGGTAATTGCCTTGTGAGCCATAGGTGGCAGAACTAATTAACAGGCATACAGGCTTGGGTGCTTGGACTTCGCCTGGGGCAGAAACACAATGTTTTTGTTGCCGTCGTTGTTTACTTTCTCTAAATTTAATCCAGAGTTGGATTCTGTGGTGCTGCCATGAGCCGGTCATTAGGTGACCACTGTGGCGTGAGTCAGCATGTGCAGCTGTGTCTGACAGCTGGTATCAGCTGCCGCGAATGAGCATCATGTGCTCGGTGATGTGGGCATTTGGGTCATCGTATTTTTCCATGTGGATCCCAGGGACACTGAGTTACCCCAATCAGCCCACCAGGGTTGGGTTGTGTTTCCTGGCAGAGCTCCATGTAAAAGTATGCTATGTGCAGAGAGAGAATTAGGGCAGTAAGCGTTTGGCTACATGCCCTTTAGTTTCATGTGTTCAGTAGGAGACAGCAGCAAGAGTAGTAGTAGTAGTAGTAGTAGTAGTAGTGGGGATGAAGCCCCAGAATGAGAAAGAGCCCAACAGGAAGGAAGCAGGATGGAGAGTGGCACAATAGTAACACTGACCCAAACACCACTAGTAGATTCAATTCGATTCCATTCAACTTTATTCATCACACACATATAAATGTAGTTTAGCATCTAATCAGAAGTGCAAAGAGCAACAAGTGAAGAGCCATATAAAAGCCATAGTAGAGCCATATACTGTATAAGGCTGGCTTGCACAGGTTGGGGACTTACTGTAAACCTTTAAAAAGTCTGAGGAATGACATGCTGGAGAACAGGACAAAAACACTATCTCAGTCACGCCTCTTCACACACAAATCCAAGCGCCTCTGATGTCATAGTTCACATCGTGCTGGGCGGCCATCTGCTTTAATATACCCACAGCCCAAGGCCGACGTCCAAGCCGGGCTAAACTTTCACCCCGCCCTCTCCCCTGCCATCGCCCAGTCAGGAGGGCAAATCACCTTCCAAAACATACTCAGCATGGCTCCACACATGCACGCACGCACACACACACACACACACACACATACTGTACATGCCTTCTGTTGCTCGGAATGCTCGCTGCTTTCTCTCTCTCTTTTTTTCTTTCTCTCTTTCTCTTCATCACATTTTTTCCATGTGCTCTCAGCGGGTTGAAGGTGGCATAGCATGCAGAGGGCTGGCCTGGTGTGGGGAAAGTGTGCAGATATTGCTTTCAGATGGACTCCACTGACTTATGGCTGTGTGCAGCCACTGACACCTCAGCAATTAGATAGACAGATAGATAGATAGATACTTTATTGATCCCCAAGGAGAAATTCAAGGTCCCAGCAGCTTAAAAGACCACACACTATATATACTACAGTGTACACAGGATGATAAGAAGCAGATCAACAAAACAACATGACTAGATCAACATTACTAAAAAGAACAATAGAATACTAAGGGTAGAGATGTGCATGAATGTGTGAGGTGTGTGTCAAGGTAGTAGTGCAAATGAGTCCAGTAGTGCAACAGTGCAAGGTTAAAAGTCTAGTGACCAGCAATAAATATGTGCATATGTAAAATGGGCAATAAAAATATAAGCATAGCAATTTAACAGTTCTAATATAAGTATGTGGACAATAAGATAAAAATAATAATAGCCTAATAATATAAAAAATACAGCATCAGTGCAAGGGTTCATGCATCAGTCAAGTATTAAGTTACAAGTATAAGGAGAAAAATGTCTTGTAAATGTAGAAAAATGTCTTGTAAGTGTATAAGAGGGTTAAGGTGTAGACTATGCAGAGAAGTCCAACTCTCCTTTTCCTTTCAGTGAAGCATTGTAGAGTTGTATGGCCCTGGGTACAAATGGCTTCCTAAGTCTGTCTGTTGTGCATGTCAGGGAGTGTAGTCTCCAGCGGATCAAGCTCTTCTGCTGCATGATAGTGCAGAGGTGTGTGTGTCTTTGTGGGGTTCCCATTGGTCCTGAGGGGGAGGGGTACATCTGGGCCTTGAGAGTGAGAGGGGAGATGTGAATTGGGCCGTTATGCAGACAGTGTCCAGGGGTGATGGGCAGCTCACATCCATTGAGACTTGAGCATGGCAGTCAATCCTGTTGTAAAAGTGGTTTAACTGGTTTGTCTTGTCCAGGTCTCCCTCCACTGAGCTGCTTCTCTTCCCCAGGCCAGTGATGGTCTTCATTCCATCCCAGACCTCCTTCATGTTGTTCTCCTGCAGCTTCTGTTCCACCTTCTTCCTGTATTCCTCCTTAGCCTCTTTTAGCCTGACTTTGAACTCCCCCTGTACGCGCCTCAGTTCTGCACTCCATCTCCCTCACCTTGCGCATCAATACAACACTAGAAACACTTACAAAAGTGCTACTCACCGAGTGGTTAGTGGTGTTCGCTGATGTTCCAACCCAAGTATCGTAGCGTTTCTGCCGTGTTTTATTTGCCATTTTATAAGTCCCATAGGTTTCTACATTATTAGAAGACTCTTTGCTCCTTAATATAAACAAAGTGCCAAATAAAACATGACAGAAGCTTTATTTCGCTACGATACATGTTTTGGAACATCAGTGAGCACTACTAACCACTCGGTGAGTAGCTCTTTTTTAAGGCAGAGGCAATTCTACACTTCCCAAATAGCCAAGACAGGAGCAATCAGCAACATTTCAGTGTCAACCACTTTATTGCATTTTAGACAACCTGTGAAAGGGGTTCAAAGTGTTAAAAACTGAACTATACCATTAGTTTCTCTCCAGCTCTCACTCTCTCTTTTCTACCTCTCTCTTTCCCTCCGTTTCTACCTGTGAACCATGGAAAGCACACTCTCATCGTGCCCCCTCATTCCACTGATTGTTCAGTAATAGACCTGGCATCATGTTATACCTTTAATTTGAAACATAATCAGGTGTAGAATATGTTACTGTGCATTATTCATGCAGGGAGATTTGATTTCTGATTACATCTGCTACTCCTCATCCGGTAAGCAGATGTATAACAGGCGTGTTCAAAGGCCCCTCATCAGATCACTCATCAAGGTGTCTGTCAGAAAAAAAGTTTTAGTCTGCCACAAAATTAGGCGGCTACTAAACTGTCCTGAAAGATAAAAAAGACGAATGAATGGCAGAGGATATTCTTAACCCGTTTCTTTTGCAGTGCCCAACTAAACATTGAGTTCTAATTTAATTCTGTTTAGATATTTGTTGTGCTTGGAATGAATCATATAACTAAAAAACTGTGATTTGATTTAATGCAGAAAGGATGCATTTGGAAGTTGTTTTTGAAACGGAATGCAGTTTCATTACCACATATATACTCACATAAGAAACTCATACTCCCACACAGTCATACAAAGACACATTCAGACACACACACACACACAAACACACACACTCATAGAAAAACACATTGACACACACACTCTGAAAACCAACTCCATCTCAGAAACAGTGCTGTGAGCAATGCTTAAGACATTTCCATTATCAATGTTTGTGCAAGTGTTTATCATCTTTAATGTTCTTATAATGTTGCCTGTAATCATGCCCCAAACAACTGTAATGAGGTGTAATGGCACTGTAATAATAAATAGTGTAGCTGAAAAATGTCGCAATGCCACTAGAAGCAGGCTGCTGAATGCCACTAGAAGCAGGCACATCCTGTTTTGGGTGAGTAGGATTGAGACGGAGCCCACTGCAGTGCAGAGGGATTGGGTTACCCAGCCAGCTCCTGTGTTTTTATTCTTGCAGGGTGTGTACAGGAAGGAAGGAAGGAAGGAAGCCACGCGAGAGAAGAGAAGTGTGACAGGGCCCCCCTCCCCCCGGGCACCCACATCTCTGCCTGGCTCTGCTCCAGGTTCCCTGCTTCCCAGTGCAGCTGTGAGGCAGCAGCAGCAGCGGCAGCACCACCACCCAGTGGGCAGATCCTGCCCCCCTCCAGCACCACCCAGCACAGCCCAGAAACCCAACCTCTAGCTGGGCACGGAGCAGAGTGGAGCACTCATCGGTAACTATTTGTGTTAAAGGCAAATACAGGAGGATTAGTCAGCAGGTGCATGCACAATTATACAGAGAGAGAAACAAAGAGAGATGAAGAGAGAGAAAGAAAGATGGTAAAAAGAGGAGAGAGAGAGAGACAGAGACATAGAGAAGCCGAGAAAGAGGCAGACAGTCAGAGAATCAGATGAAGAAAAAGACAGACAGAGCAAAGATCAAAGCAGAGGGAGAGAAAGAGACTGATGTGACAGTTTTGTGTTGCTTCACAGACAGCCTCAACTAATTACACCCACTCACCGCCATCTATGGCAAATGGCTTGTTTAGCAGCATTGCTCTTGATGGACCGTTGCTTTTAACGTTCCTAGAGCATTGATCCCCTGCCCTCCATTGATCTGATGACGTCTGGGCCCTCCTTCTAAGACCTATCCTTTTCTAGCACAAAAAATATATAAGGAAGGGGAAAAAAGTTGGAAGCTGAGGTGACCAGTGGATTGTCAGATAATTTACTCATTACCACACACACTGTTCTAGCCATAGAGAACAGCAGCCAATGAGCCTCTATTGAATGACTGAGTGGGGGTTCTGGCCTGTTCTCTCTCAGTACATGTTTATGTATATTGACGGCTTATTGTGTCATGTTAGATTGCATTGTCCTACATTGCCACAGAGAGATCTGAAATGGCGGGCCTTGTCACCTTGTCATCTTATGCTCCTGTGTGTGTGTGTGTCTGCTGTCTACAGAGTCCTACCAGAATTGCTTCTTTTTTGGTGAAGGTGTGCTTGTATGTGACTCTCTCTCTCTCTGCTTGTGTGCTTGTGTGTGTGTGTGTGTCTGTCTGTCACAGTGTCAAAGAGGATCTTGCTGATTTGCTGGCAGCTGCCTGTGACTGTCTGCCTGTCCATCCCCATCTCCTTCCACCCCTCACTGCCCATCTTGGCCGCCATCTCCCTGCGACCTCCCATCCCCACCGTCTGCAAGTTCTGCCGCTGGCCCCCTTGGAGGATGAGCGATGTCCCCACGCTGGACTTTGAGCTCTTCTCCCCCGAACCCCTGCTGCACGCGCCCCCCAGCAGCGTGCCGGCCACCGTGACAGGAGACGCCGAGCAGAAGACGGCCTTCGCCTTTGTGGGCCTCCTGATGCTCTTCCTGGTCTTCCTGCTCGTCCGTTGCTTCCGCATCCTGCTGGACCCCTACAGCCGCATGCCCGCCTCCTCCTGGACTGACCACAAGGAGGGGCTAGAGAGGGGCCAGTTTGACTACGCACTGGTGTAGAGTGGTGTAGAGGTGGGGGCAGGAAGGACGAGTAATGGCCAGTGTAGCCTTGATCTGATGGTCGGGGGGTGGGCGTTAGGGGTGGGTACATTGGAAAGGCCACTCTTTTCTGCCTAACTAGTAAGGCCCATATCTCTGAGTGAGGTGACATGAGTGAGAAATTAGGGTCAGATAGATGGCAGATGGGACACAATGCAGCTCTTTGTTTTTTATTTTTTGACTCTCTCTTAAATGGTGATCTGATGATCGATCAGCCAATGACTCAAACATTTTCCCGTGTCAAATGTCTTGTGACCATTGACATGAGACTGAGGGATGAATCCATCACCTGCAGCTGAACTCACTCAAATACAATTCAATTCAATTCAATTTTATTTATATAGCGCATTTTTACAAAAGGCATGTCACAAAGCGCTTAACACAAGAGGCCCAATGAGCAACAGGGGCAAGGAAAAACTCCCTCGCAGCGTTTTCATACAACAAACACAATTCCTTTTAAAACACTACGACAACTAAGAATTCCTGTTTCATTGTGTTTGTGTAGTCGATCTTGTAGATCTTGTTCTTGTTTCTGACAGCAAGGGGGTAATGTTATACCAGAGGATGTTTGGCACTAGAATAGAAGGCCTTTGTGCTATAACATTTGTGTTTACATGAGCAGCGTTCCCTTTAAAAGAAAGACTCAGAAATGTGTTCCTGTCATGATCTTTCAGACTTTAGTCGTTCCACGTGTCTAATTAACTGAGAAGCCATATACTGTATTCTAGTTGGCATCTCTCATTTCAAAATTGATTGCTTATATTAGCACTAGTCAGTCTGTTATGCTTAGAGTGAACCTGCAACTTTTAGAAACTTCAGAAGTACTTTATTTTTCTATCCTGAGAGTCAATTCTTTTGCTAACGTGCTCTCTTGTTCCTTCTCTCTCTCTCTCTCTCTCTGATTTGTACAGTTGCTCTTTAATCTTGATTATCCACTTTAAACTGTAAATGGAGGCAGAGCAGATTGTGTTGCTTACTGTTGGTGTTTTAAAGATTTGTAAGTAGATTGGATATTTTCCTAATGATTTTTTTTGCCAAGCTGGGTGAATTGTGGTAAATAAAATGGGGTTTCTTCATGTAATGTTTTCTCATTTCCTGTGTGTGGGTTCAGGTGCTAGAGAAGCTGAATTAACTTCCTCCAACAGATCAATACACTAATTCACAGAGCCCTAGGACATCATCCTAAATGAGTTTTTATCGGCCCCCATTTGAGTTTCACAAATTAATGCACAAATAAATGCAGACATATTGAAAAATATAACCCACAAATTTTATTAATGGTTGATGTTTCTGGTAAAGCTTTACAAAAACGATTGCAGGTTACTCAGTCTTGATGGGTGAATCTGCCCAAATCCATGAAAAGAAAGATCTTTTTTATGTATAAAAAGAGCAGTTGACCACACAAACAGAATGAATCCAACGGATGTTCTGTTGGGCCCTTGTCATTGATATCTTATGGCTCAAAAAACTGGTCATAAAAACCTAAGAAGGTTTGTGGAAAATCCCCCAAGTGAACAGGGCCTGTGTACACGATACCATCCTGAGCATTACTGTGAACAGACTGACTGATGACAAAGGTGTATTTCAAGTTTGATGCTAAAGCTGAAGTACAGTACATACACACACTCAAACACTCAAACACACACACACACACACACACACACGTACGTGCACCCACAAACGCACACATTCTTTTACATGTAGTGGCAAATAAAATAATAATAATCATAATCATAAAAAACAAACAAAACAAAACAAAGAAGATACAAAGTATACAAAGTCTTCCCATTGGTAAACAAAAATGGTTAAAATGCATAAATATAGACCAAAGCTGTTCAACAGTGCAGTAACCTTGATGTTCAGAGTTGTAGTATCCATGTTGTTTAGCACCAGAAGCTGAGATGCTCTTTAGATGCATGCAAGAGGGGATGGACCCTTGTGAGAATTTACACAGATTCCCAGCAAAAAGGCTGTTTTTTCCAGCACCGGAAAACACAGTATGGAATTTAATTCCAGTGCAGGTCCCTGAATCTCATGTTTGCCACTGATTCTAAAAGTACACGTGTTATTTGAGCTCTGGAACTCCAAGAGTGGAAGTGTTACATAAACAGTGTTATTTATCGTGCTGGGTCTCTCTGTGATTGGTTAACAATGCCAGCTGACTAGTCTGTTATTGGTTCTTTTTTAAATCTGAGCAAAACAAAGTCATCAGCACTTTAAGGCCTTCAAAGTTGTGTTTACAAGTTAGTGTTTTTGGCAGTCGTGATGCTCTTCAGACATTTTTTTCCTTTCACTTTAAAATATACAATTTAATTTTCAAGAAGCAAGTTTGGTATAATATTAGTTTTCAGCATTGAGACAGACACAAACACATAACAAAGAGACAAAAGAAAAAAACCCTCTTTAAATGTCACTGTTGCAATCAAGAATCGAGAAGGCAGTTTCTCTAAGTACAGCGAAAGAGTTGGAATTATTTAGCACCTTTTCTCTCCTTGAGAAAAAACTAAAACAAACAAAACAAAACAAAAAAAAAAAACAAAAACACAAAAATCTGTCAGGTGAGAGCTGACCCAATAGGTGTCTTTATCAGTGAGGTTCAGTGCTTGCCTGTGCATGTCCCCTATCTGCAATGACTAGTGGAATCATTCGCCTTCTTTCTTTTTGCATTTAAAGGCAACGACTGTATCTACAAGTACTTATCAGTTTAGGTTTACGTGGTCAGCCTCGCTGAATGTACTTTTAAAAAGGTTTATAAACTTACAGTTAATGTTTTTAAGGCTTAATGGTGGTCTACATGCACAACACAAAGAGTGTGCTTAACTGACTCTTCAGAATGTCAGCGGTCATTTATGGGCTGTTTTACTGCTGAGCTCAGAAGCCCTCCCAGCACTGGACGGAACCTGCTGCCATTTTGTGGAAGGTCTCCCTGATTTAAAAAATAAAAATAAAATAACAAGTGAAAAGAGCAGTTTTCAGTGCACGATAATAAAATAGAACTGCAGCACCATGGGACTGTCATCCAGTCTTAACTCTCAGGTTTCCACTTGATGGGGTGGGGACCCCCTACTGTTGACATACAGTACTGCAGCACAGCGACGACATGACCCCCCACTAGAAACAGAGATGAGGTAACAGTAAGGGGACAGGACAAGCAAAAACACAGGAAAACAGTACACGGAACACTCCAAATCTGTCATTGTTATCCCATCCTCTCTAGAAACCTGAAATGTAAAGATTGCTGCTGGTCCTTTGTGTGAATGTTTTTTTTTCTTAACCTTGAACAACACAGTCCAATAACATACATAGAATAGTGAATGAAGCAAGAGTGTAATCTTTCACCCCAGTGTTGAACGAGATTACAGAAAGGTGAGTGGCTCTTCGGACCGGACAGGCTCTTCCTCATTGTCATTGCTGCTTTTGTACAAAGCTGCCCCACATTTTTTTCATTTCTTCTATTTTCTTTCTACCTTTTTCCTTCTCATTTAACGGCAACATTCTCTTTACCTTAAAACGTCAACCCCCCACATACACATAATAATTCCACACAAATAGCCTTTGGCTAAAGCTGTGCATTATGTTGGACTAATGACTTAAAAAGTCTTTTTTTTCTCCTTACAGCCAAAAAGTGGACACGTGCAGAAGCCACATTACCTGTCTGTAATCTTCTTACTTTGCTACTGATGGGAGTTCAAGGGTGGGGCTGGTTTACATGGGGTTTAGGGTAACAAATCAACCAAACAAAAAAAACTAATAAAAGTGGTATGTGATGGACTCAGTTTGTTGGGTCTCTGCGCCATGTTTGGGTAGTATGAAGTATAAAGGGGGAAAGGGTGGGGTGTCAGAGGGGGGCAGTCCTGGGCCCGCTGGGGCTGGGCATGGGTGGGGGCAGGGCTCAGTGCAGGTGAATGTGCAGCTTGATGCGCAGCGCATCGCCAATCTGGCCCAGCAGGTAGTCGTTGTCGTGCTGGTCCTCCAGCTGGCGCAGCTGGCGCGGGCCGTAGAGCGGTAGGCTGGCGATCTCCAGGCGGTAGGAGCCGGGTGGCGGTGACTTGCGGCCCAGACGCAGCACGCTCTTGCCATCGCGCCGCTCCTGCAGCCGGAAGTAATCGGAGTTGGTGCTGGAGTGCGTGATGACGTAGCGCACGTGGTGCTCCAGGGGCTCCAGCGCTGGGAGCAGCTCCAGGAGAGGCTCACGGTTCTGCAGCTGCACCAGGCTCATGTTCATGGGGATGGCCTCCTGGGTGTCCACACTGGCCATGCTCACATGCTGATCCTGCTACACACACACACACACACACACACACACACACACACACACACACACATGCACACAAACAGATATGTACACACACACACACACACACACACACACACAGATATGAACATCCGCACAGACAGAGACTCACCAGATTTTTGAAACAATCAATCTTACATATTATAAGCATAAGCAATCAATACATACTCTCTCAATAACATATGTATATTATTTCATTACACTAGACTCCATCTAAACATTCTAAGTCAAAGTCAAAGTCAGTTTTATTTGTCAATTTCTTCACATCTACTTGACATACAAAGGAATCGAAATTACGTTTCACACTTGTCCCATGCGTAGACGTTAACAACAATAAAGTACATTAAGGTAATGTTAAGTAAAAAAAGTGCAAGTAGGCTTAGAGCATTATACTTGGGTAACAGAAAGCCTGTGAGCAGCTGGGCTATGGGGACAGCTTGTTTGGATGAAAGTCTAGGCGTGGAGCACTGCTGGAGTTCAGCCGTACCTGTTTGTCAGCGGCGTTTCGCCTGTGGCGTCCGTTCTTGCCGGCGTCGCCATTGATCTTGCACTCGTAGCAGGCCTCTGGAGAGAGACTGTCATCCCCCTCCCCCTCAGGGCTCAACTGCCCTGGGAAGCCTGCTCCTGTGATACAGTGTCTGAGACAGAGGGAAAGAGAGGGATAGGAAGAGACGGAAGAGGAAGAGGAAGAGAAGGAGGAGGAAAGATGGTGAAATTATAAAACAGGAAATGCACCAGAAGTGAGTGAACCAGACGACACCCAGACAATCTGTCTCAGCATATGAACACCCAACCTGCATTAGGTGTCATTCTTGTCATGACTGACCAGCAGAGTCAACTTTACCCTTCCGCTATCCAATGACACTTCATGAACGTTAAAAAAGGATTATTCATATTTGGCATGTGTGTATGATTTAGGTTTATGTCACTCTTTTACACCAAAAATGGAAAGTCTATAAAGTAACATAAACTAAGCTGTACCTTCTGCAAGTGCGTTGAATACAGTGTTATTATTATCAATGTCTTGCAATACTTCATGAGACTTTTGATTGTAAGTTACAGTAACATTCAGGTGCCCTATCCGTACATAGACGTAAAGACGCAGCCGCCGCTGGCTGGGCCCTCACCCTTGTCCTGCCCTGTAGTAACCCCCGGGGCAGCCACACAGGTAGCCTCCGTCTGTGTTGGAGCAGCCAAAGCTGCACGGGTTGCTGCCCATGGAGCATTCGTTCACGTCCTGGCAACCCCCTTGGTCAAAGTCGAAGCCCGACGGGCACACACACTTGAAGCTGCCAAGGGTGTTGTAGCATGAAGCTGAGCCACACATCTGGTTGCTGGCACACTCGTTCTCATCTGCAAAGGAAGATCAACACATCCATGTGCAGGTAGATTTTTTTTTTTTTTTTGTCTTTCATACATATTAGATTTCTGTTATTCAGACCTGTGTATGAGACCGTCTGGCAGAGAGGAAATAAAGGAGGAGGCAGGGATGAGAGCACAGAGGCAGGGACACACAGGTGAGCAGGACAAGTAGGCAGGACGAGCAGATTAGAAAACAGAAGTGGAGTTTTCTGACAGACAGACATGCCAGACATACAGCCCAAGAGACTGACAGTCCAACAGACAGACTGGAGGTTTGGCTGGAGTGAAAGGGCTGCTGACTGGCCCGCGCACTCACCCACACACTGGTTCCACTGGTAGTGCTGCACGTAGCCCTGAGGGCAGCCACAGCGGAAGCCTCCCAGCATGTTCTGGCAGCCGTGCTGGCAGCGGTGATTCCCTGAGCACTCGTCCACATCTGAGGACACAACACGCATGGTAGAGTCACCCACTCACTAACTCACTCTCTCACTCAGGCTTTTCACAAACTCTGTTCTCCTAGCTTAGAGATAAATTATAATTCATGTCATATAAATAATATAATATAATATAAACAGCACATTCAAAAATAAATTTTGAAAAAAAAAAAAAAAAAAAAAAAACAATTTCCAACACTGCAGCAACTTCAACTCAACATCCTGGGAAGGTGTTCAAGGTCAATGCTACAGACAAGTCAAGTAGTTAACTGTGGCGTCATTTATCAAAAAGCTTGTCTGTAAGGGAGCTAATGTCACTGTGTCCTGAGTGGTGTGTAAGTTGATGTTGTTGTTGTTTGTAATGATTAGTGAGCCCACCTTCACACTCCAGGCCTGTGGTGTCCAGGGAGAAGCCCTTCTGGCACTCGCAGTTGAAGCTGCCCGGGGTGTTGAGGCAGGAAGCACGCGAGCCACACATATTGGACTGGCTACATTCATTATTGTCTGTTGGGAGAGAAAAGAAAGGAGAGAGAGAGAGAGAGAGAGAGAGAGAGAGAGAGAGAGAGAGAGAGAGAATGGGAGGGGGACAAACAAAAGTGTGGAAGGAAGGAAGACAGAAAAAGGAAGAAGAATGGAGAGGGAGGTGGGATGAAAGTAGAAGGACAAAAAAGGGAGAGGAAAGATTGAGAAAAAGAAAGAGAAGAACAGAAAAAACACAGATAGACACAAATATGAAGATGTAGTGGGAAAAACACCGTAACTAATAGTGAAACACTGAGCGCTGATGACACATCTCAAAGGCCACCGTCCTGATCTGTCATGAAACATACTTACCGATACATGCAGTCTGGTGCTGAGTAAAGCCAGCAGGACACTTGCAGGTGAAGCCACCAATGGTGTTCACACAGAGAAACTGGCAGTTGTGCTGTTTGGTGGAGCACTCATCCAAATCTTGAGGACGGAAAGAGAGAATAACTAGCTTTTTTACACAAGCTACAGTTTGCATAGCACTTTGCACAGCACACTTTGCATAGCAGACTCAGATGCATTAATCATATACGACTGGTAGTAGGTACCATTTAATTGGTTACTCTCAGTCAATCTCCGTGTTTTCTTCTGTTCAGAAGTGTCGTGTATAGGACGTACAGTGTGAGCAGTCAGGTCGCATCAGAGTGTTGGATCGTATAGTGTGAGAACATGAATCGTAAGCTACAAACTTTTAACCCCTGAGATTCAGTCGTGCAGTTTGAGCAGGAGCTGAATGAGGCGAAAATACACCTGGCTAGATGGAGTGTCCTGGAGAGCGACTAATCCTCTCACCTTTGCAGGACTTGCCATCCGGCTGCAGGGTGTACCCTCTGGGGCAGGAGCACAGGTAGCTGCCCTCGGTGTTCTTGCACAGGAAGTTGCACGGTTTGGGGGACTGGGAGCACTCATCTGTGTCTGTGGGGCAGAGGAGAGGGAGGAGAAACAATCATCAGACCAGCAGGGAATGTAGGAAATCAATACTAAAATATCACCTTTTACATGCCTTCCTAGTAAATAGCATAAACTGAAAGAGACAAGTTTACTAAGTGACAAGCTGTGGTTACTTTTTCCTCTATTTTTTTTATGTGATTTCTTAAAGGGATTATCCGGAGTGAATCAACCCGTAGCTCTGTTGACTGAGGCTGTCGAATGGAAACAGTAGGTACAACGTAGACCGAATTCACGAACTGCCCGCTAACGCTAAGCATATTGGGCATATGAAAACTAAACGGACATGCCCTAATCAGTTAGCGCTGGCTGCGTCATTCTTATACCTATGGATAGCACTTAGCAACGTGAATCAACAGAGCTACGTGTTGTTTCACTCCGGATAATGCCTTTAACTTTTGATTTCTATTATCCGGTTATTTGCTTTATTTTTCTAAAGCAGATTGAACTGCCTAAACATTGAATGTGTATAAAATACGCTGTGTAAATAAAATGACCCTGCCTTGCCTAAAGTGGTTTGAGCACCCACTCAATTAAGCTTTAATGTTTTCTTCTTTAACAGTGTACCAATGAAAACGTGCATTGCAGTACAGTATGCCATTCAGTACTGATGACACAGTATTAGTGTGATGCAAAGTAAATAAAGGTATTCATTAAAGGCAACAGGCACTCCAAAAATACATAGTCAGTGTGTGAGATGGGGGTTCAACAACCACAATCTCATTGTGATTAACTTATTGACTTATAATGAGGGTGGAGGTCTACAGCTGACAGTCACACACACAGGCCAGCGATCTATCTCATCTTCCAGGGATCTATCTCCTGACATTACGCATCTCATCTTCCAGCGATCTATCTCATCTTCTAGGGCTCTATCTCCTGACATTTCCCATCTCATCTTCCGGGCAACTCCAGTTTTAGAGCTGATTAAACTTTTGGAATGAAAAGTGCAATGTCTGGTTTTCTCTACGGAATACCTTGACTACCATGACCTGGATGACTGCCAAGCCAAAGGCTTTAGCGAGTGTTTGAGTAGGGTGCTGATGGGAATGACGAGCATACCAACGCAGGCGGAGCCGCTGAAGTCGGCGCTGTAGCCCACGTCGCAGTGGCAGCGGAACGAGCCGATGGTGTTGATGCACTGACCGTTCTTGCACAGGTTGGGCATCACCTGGCACTCATTGATGTCTGGAGCCAAAGACAAATGAAAACAAAATCAACACTCTTGTAAGACAGAGCTACCTATCAAGCATTCATCCCAAGATCTACTTCAGTCGGCATGGCAACCATTTATTTATTGATTTATGTGATTTAACACGAACCTGTAACATAGAGCTGCATTAGAAAATTGGAACTAAAGTGTGTGTGTGTGTGTGTGTGTGTGTGTGTTTATAAATAAATAACCACATGGAAGCAAAGGAGTGGGCAAATAAATTGCTGAGTCTAACGGCACTAAATGCATTCTGCCCATGCACATTAAATGCAAAACACACAACTTATCTCTGACAGAAATATATGTATGTACAGTATATACAGCAGAGATGCATTACTTCTCAACAACACACAAACACAATTAAAACTAAACATAATATTTCTCTTTCTATCTCTCTCACATACACACACAAACACACACACACACAAGCATAAACAGACATACACACCCATACAGACACACAGACAGACAGACAGAAGCACACACACGTGCCGGCCTCACCTCGGCCATCCGTGGTGTACCCTGGTCCCAGCGGGCACATCTTCTTGTAGTGCACCGTGCCTGGCAGCGGGCACAACTCACACTGCGGGCCCCAGCCGCGCCCGCCGTTGCAGCAGCACTCAGACTTGGTGACACTGTTGCGGTTGGTGGAGGTCTGCTGGCACATGGTCTGCAGCACCTCAGTGAAGCAGAAGCCCTGCCTGTTATCTGCGAGGGGCACAGAGGCAGCACTTAGGCACACACAAAGCATGCACTGCGACGCAAGAAACATTACCTGCATTATTATTAGCAAATAATACATTGTTATTAGATGATTACTTTTCGCAAAAATGGTGCAGTATACTGTTTGTGCCATCAGAATATAAAGCAGGGTAGCTGAATCCTGCCTGTGCTGGAGTGAAGATGTGCATGTGCAGAAGTGTAGGAGTTAACTATGAGGTGAACTGCTGTCTGTGTTCTTGTGAGGGGGACAGATGCACACTGGAGTGAGATGGCCAAGTAGCCTAGTCTAGTCTCACATTCTTGCTGAGTCCAATCTATGGCCACAAAATGAGAGTACAAGAAAATATAGATCTAAAGCAAGTGGGAGTGTAGAACGTCTGTGCATTGGATGCAAGGAGTGATGGGGATGAGACCGCTAATGTCCAGACCGAGTCGAGACCGAGTCTTTGAAGGCTCAAGACCAAGTCAAGACCAAGACCACCAGTTTTCAAATGCAGTCGAGGCCAAGTCTTTGAGGAAGCAAGACCGAGTTGAGACCGAGTCTTTCAGGAATCGAGACTGAGTCAAGACCAAAACCATGAAACTAAGTCCGTTTTCATAACCATGATTTAATAACACCCCAATTAATAATCAACTGTTAGATCTACAGACTAAGTGAGACTAGGAATTGTTTACAGGAAAAGTATGGTGCACTCTTAAGGGAGGGAGGTTTACTTAACCTCTTCTGTGACTTTTTTTTATCATTAATAAAATCCATAATTATGCATCATTTTCTGCCAATTTTTCAAAACTGCGCTCCTCTCTCATGAACACCTTAGACCCACCCTGATTTTGAATCACAGTAAGGGGCTGCAGAGTAAACTCAAATTGGCCAAATGTATGTGTAAATTAGTAGGCTTCTTCACAATATTTTAAAAATGTAATTTTGAGAATACAGTAGAACATAATGTTGAATATTACATACATTTATTTGTAATCATGGAAAATTGTGTCCGAGACCAAGTCAAGACCGAGTCTTTAAAGGGTCAAGTCCTAGACGAGACAGAGAAAGCAGAAAATGGTCTTGAGTCCGAGACCGGTCTCGAGTACTACAACACTAGATGCAAGAGCGGGGTCGGAGTGGGGGGTGTCTTTTTATAAGGACCTGCCATATCCATACAGTCTGGACACCCCTGTTGAACTTCTACACTGTAGATAAGTTGTTGTTTTCACTGCCATCCTATAATGTGTTTACAATATGGTGTCTGTCTGTGTTTCTAGTACAGAAGATGTATTTTTGTGTGTGTGTGTGTGTGTGTGTGTGTGTGTGTGTGTGTGTGTGTTGTGGGGGGTCTTACCGATGCACTCGGTGCCCGTGGAGCTGGGTTGGAAGCCCTCGTTGCACTCGCAGCGGTAGCTGCCCACTGTGTTGACACAGCGACCGTTCTTACAGATCCCAGGCTTGGTGCGACACTCATTCAGATCTACCAAGAGGGAAGAGTGAGGAGAGAAAGATTGGGAGAGATATTGGTGGGATTAGGCTAGATCATAGGTGTCGAACTCTGGCACGCGAGCCAAATCTGGCCCTCTGTTAACAGTCATAATAGCATCCATGCTACCAGTCACCTTGTTCAAGCGAAAGTCAGAAAACAGGTGGGAGACAGATTTGCCCACGACTTAACGACGTAACACTTTTTCATTGTGGCCCACAGTGAATTTGGACTAGATATACTGACAGAGAAAAAGAGAGAGAAAGAGGGGGATGGACACATAGGTGTGTGTGTGTGTGTGTGTGGTTTTTTTTTTTCATCAGTCACAGCATGTGGATGCAGGAACGCTCGGACACAGGGCCTTTTGCTTTTTTTTTTGTTTTTCTGCTAAATTCTTTTTTTTTATTGAGATGTTTCATTTTACGCGTGTCTGAAGCCACTCTCATCTCCCACCTTAATGTGCTGGATGTACTTAGGTGAATTGAAGAAACAGGAGGAAAGGGGTGAGTAGGGTGGAGGCCAAAATAAAAAGTTGTCTGACTTTGTTTCCTGGCACTGTCTTCTGTCTTTCTCACAAAGGCAAATGGGAAATCATAATGCTCCACTGGCAGTAAATACAGGTGGGGCCATGCCAAAGCAATGGCAGCATCCACACATAAGTACACCCAAATACGTTCACACACACAGACAGTAAAATGAAAGATGCATAAGAAGATACACACACACACACACACACACACACACTCACCCATGCAGCCCTCTCCGTCTGGGCGGCGGGTCATTCCAGGAGGGCAGATGCACATGAAGGTGCCAATGAGGTTCTTGCAGGCCATGCCTCGGGACGCACAGTCATCCAGGCCCTCAGAGCACTCATCCTGATCTGCACACAACACACACATTAGAATTACTCATCCTGATCTGCACACAACACACGCATTAGAATTACTCTCTCGCTCACTCACTGTTGCTGTGTCTGTTTCTTTTAGTTTCAATTCATAACATTTTTATGGAATGACAGAGGTTACAATATTCCTTAATTCCTTAACTTGTATATGAATGGAAATACAAAAAGAAGACAATGATAATAAAGACAAATGTAATGACAATGCACAAAATTTAGGGGGAAACTATTCATATGAATGCATTCTTTATTAGTGACGATGAAGTTTTCTCTGGCAATATTCAGCTGGCCTATTTATACTTCCAAAGCAATATGTGGCCTCACGGGTTCAGTCCTCAGTTCCCCTAGTTGTCAGGGTCCATGTTTGGCGGTCAACACTGAGTGAAAACCCTGTTAAGGCTTTTCTTAATTGGTAGTGCCTTTTTTGGATTACCCCCCCACCTCCCTCTCTATCTCACACACATTCACACACACACACACACACACACACGATGAGTTAAGTGAGTTATTCTCGTGCTTTCCCAGACTCCCCAACTGAGGTAATGAGTGGAGTCGCCACCAGTGAGTCTCAAAGTGTCAAGAGATGCTTCTGCCCCCAATTACTCAATATCATGACTCAGTGCAGTAGCCACTGAAACAACTCAATGACTCAACTCAGTGTAATAGACCAGACTTTTCTACAAGCACCACGTGTGTGACTGAGAAGAACAGATTACAGATTATACGACAGATACTGTTGAAATTGTATGACAGTGTATTGACAGTCTGACAGTTGTACCAAAATGAGTGGAGTGAGAGTGGAAGGAAACTTATCTGGCTGCCGAGTGTGACATATCTGTGTGTGGCGTGTGTGTTTTGTGAGCGTGGGGTCTTTTCTCACCTCGACACATCCTGTGGTCGTCACGCAGCACATACCCCGCGGGGCACATGCACTCATAGGAGCCGAAGGTGTTGACACAGCGGAAGGCACAGAGCAGGGGATTGAGAGCACACTCGTTTACATCTGGATAGACAGAGGGGGAGGAGGGAGAGGGAGAGAGAGAGAGAGAGAGGGAGGGAGAAGGCAGACATGACAATCAAAGAGTGCAGGGGCTCTCAATGGCCATGCATAATGCAAGGGATGCTCGCTGGGTTGTTCTTTTTTAGGGAGGGTGGGAAGGGGGCAGCTCTACTTTTGGGAGATGCTGACCTTCACATGTCATCATGGGCCCGGGTTCAAAGCCCTCCTGACAGGAGCACTCGAAGCCTCCCACCACATTGGTGCAGGTGCCATTCCCACAAGGGTTCCCAAAGGAGCACTCATCAGTGTCTGGAGAAGGGCAGATGAGAGAGAGAGAGAGAGAGAGAGAGGGAGGAGGAGTGAGAGAATGGCAACAAGGAAAGAAGTAAGTCAGCACAACATGCTGATCAAACAGCAGTACCGAATCTCAAGCCTACAATTCTAGCTCCTTCCGTGCACCACTGCCACTTGCACTGCTTCTCTTTGGTCCAAAAATAAATATCGAATTCAAATGGATATTTTTAGCATGTTTCTGCTTGACAATGGGACTAATATAGTGTGTCAATATTAAGATCTGTGCCACTGCTCACCCACGCAGTTGAGGCCGTTGTAGTCCAGGTTGTATCCGAAGGGACACTCGCAGCGGAAGGAGCCGTCAGTGTTGATGCAGATGCCATTCCCACAGATGCCTGGGTTATCCAGACACTCGTTCATGTCTTTGCACAGAGGAGAAGCAAGGGAGGAAAAGAGGGGAAAAAGAACAGCAAGAGTGAGAAACAGCACTGGAAAAAAAGTCACTGGGGTGGCTTTGTGGCTAGTGATGCTAACAGTATTATTGGAACTCACACATAAAGTCGCTCACACATAAACTTACTGGCCTACTGAATCAAGTTCTTTCATAGAATGCTGGTTCATTTGATGTGGATGGCACACCTTTTATATGATCTAGGGCTTCTCAAATATACACCTCTGCTCAGTCTTTTATGCAACCTAAAAAA
Organism: Limnothrissa miodon; assembly: GCA_017657215.1. Lineage (NCBI taxonomy): Eukaryota > Metazoa > Chordata > Actinopteri > Clupeiformes > Clupeidae > Limnothrissa > Limnothrissa miodon. Next base: position 197,101 of record JAGFZM010001789.1, on the reverse strand, counting down.
TACACCCATCTATTCATCTCACCCATATATTAACCCCTGGTCACTAAACATGACCTAAACAGATTATAACTGTGGTTCTATGCTTCCTGGGGCTAATCCAGTATGTGTGGGCCTGTGGCTGGTGGGAGGTCATCTTCCCACTGTGTGTCTCTTACCTTCTCTTCCAAATGGACCAGGCACAGTCCCATGGCCATAAGGACAGAGAGTGTCAAAGGCAGCTGGAAGAACAGAACAGAATTTCATTTGTTCATTCATTTGTTCATGAATTTGTTTAATTCATTTTAATTTTGTGTAATGTATAATTGGACTAGAATGTACAAATAAAGTCCATACAGGTTTAGTGTGGAATGTGCAATATTTGGCACAGTATGCTAACACACTGACCTTCTCCCTCTCGTGGGCACAGCTCACAGGGGTCTCCCCACCCCTCGCCAGGCATCTTGCTGCAGCAGCACATGGCTTTAGTTGTGTTTGAGGCCTTGGGCACGGAGCACTTGCCCGCATCAAAGCGCGTGAAGCAGAAGCTCTCGCGTGTGTCTAAAACCGAAGACAGAGAGAAAGAGAGACAAAAAGAGAGAGAGAGAGAGAGAAAAGGATAAATGATTTTGGTTAATTATCAAGAGGTTACTGTAACAGATGGAAAGTGAATGGAATGTGACTGTCTAGCCCATGCCATAGACCTGATGTCTTACCAAAGCAGCGTCTGCCGTTATCTGAAAGCACAAACCCGGGCTGGCAGATGCACTGAAAGCTTCCGGGCGTGTTGGTGCAGGTGCCGAACTGGCAGATGTTGGGCTCGGACTCACACTCGTTGATGTCTGAGGGAACAGAAGAAGGAGAAGAGAAGAGGTTAGAGCAAGAAAGGGTGGAGAGCCCCGACTGCCCTCAGGGGAGCTGGACTAGGCCCAGGACGCAGAGCTGCAGTGCGGCAGATGCCAAGGGCTGGCCCAGGGTGGGGTGGGGAGGGGGATGGGTGGCTGTCTGGGCCACCAGGCCAACCCCGCACTACCTGTCACCATCCATCAGCCATCAACAAGCACTGACACAAATCTGTCATGGGACTGTCTGCTCTTATTCCACGTCCAGTGGCATTGTGTGAATAGCATGCACCAAAAAGTCACATGAATGTTTGATATATATATATGAGTGGGTGGGTGCCAGGGAGACCTCACCAATGCACTGGTCATTCTGCACGGAGTAGCCTGGCGGACAGATGCAGCGGAATGAGCCATCCAGGTTGTGACAGGTGCCAGGTGAGCATGCCCCAGGGAGAGTCACACACTCATTCACATCTGAGAGCAAAGGGTACCAGCATTAACAAAGCACAAGGACACCAGTTTGCAGAGGTAACTTTCTGAACTACTGGGCACAGACTAGAATAGGAGACAATCGAATCCAATCTATCAGAGAATAAAGCAGAGGGAAGAGTCATAGGAGGGGAGATTTTAGCACATTTTGATCTCACCAACACAGTTCTTGCCGTCAGGGGTGAGGTCGTAACCATCAAGGCACAGGCACTGGAAGGAGCCCACGCCGTTGATGCACTGGCCATTCCTACACACCTGGCCAGCCTGGGTACTGCACTCGTCAATATCTGCAGCAGACATGGTGGGGAGAGAAAGGGAGGACAGGAAAATGTGGAGGGACGTGTTAGTGCGAGAGATGGATAGAGAGAGAGAGAGAGAGAGAGAGGGGGGAAGAGAAAAGAGAAATAAGCTTGAGTTGGATTTATCACTTCCACTCTCTCAGCACATCTATATCACTCAGCAGAGGATAGGAGCTGAAGGAGATGACTAATACGCCCATAATCCAGAAGAGCAGACAGAGAGAGAGTGAAAGGGTAGAAAGGGTAAGAGAGAGAGAGAGAGAGAGAGAGAGAGAGAGAGGCACACCAGAGAATATAGCCTGTGCTATTAGCATATAGAGTCACCAAAGAGCTGAACAAAACAAACAGCTCTGAATCAAATAGACTTGAATGGTCGGCAGCAGAGTTTGGCACTGGTGTGCAGGCTTGCATTGAAAACAATGGTATGGGAGGTTGGCGGAGCAGTGCTCTGTTCTGCAGCCGCTGTGTGGAGGCCGTACTGGGCCGGGCTCAGGCTTACCCATGCAGTCATTGTTGTGTGTGAGATCGAAGCCAGGGAAACACAGACAGTTGTAGGAGCCCACTGAGTTCTTGCAGGTACCATTGCCACATGGCTGCCTGTCACATTCGTCAATGTCTGCACACACACACACACACACACACACACACACACACACACACACACAGACAAATGAGAGAGAGAGAGCGACAGGGTGAGGAAGACAACGAGAGACAAATTCTGCTTCAGTGCAAAAACACCCGCAGCCCAAGGGAGCAAAGCGTAGCACTCACCCATGCACATGGTCTGGTCAGCCGAGGCCTTGAAGCCGTTGTGGCAGTGGCAGCGGTAGCTACCCTGCGTGTCGATACACTCGCCCTGGCTGCACACGTTGGGGATCTCCTGGCACTCATTACGGTCTGGTGGTGAGATGAGTTTGATAAAGAAAAGTGTGTGAGAGAGAGAGAGAGAAAGACAGACAGAAAGAATGCCAGCTCGTCTGAAGACAAGAACACCATGATAGGAAAAGAGTTTGCCAAAAGACACAGGGACTAACAAGGCAACAGAGAATCAAATGCCAGGAAATGTCAGTTCCAGTGGGCTGCAAACCATTGGAGGAACTTAATTCCCCTGTAATTAGGAGATGGTGTCTTCCCCCCATCCACCAGTCCTCTGCATATAAAAGGAGTGGACTCACCCACACACGCCCCGCTGGGGGAGAGCTTATATCCTGGCGAGCACTCGCAGCGGTAGTTCCCGGGGATGTTGATGCACTTGGCGTTGCGCTGGCACAAGTTCTCTCCGCTGTTGCATTCGTCAATGTCTGGAGGCAGGAGTTGGGGTGGAGGTGGAGGGGTGGAGGGGGCAGGGGGGGGGGGGTCACACAATCAGTCAAACGATCCATAAATGTCTCGTAAAGAAACACTGTGAGGTTAACACATGCACAAGCAGCAGGGGCTCCTTAGGAACATCGGCAGCTCTTGGGCAGCTCTTGGCCAAGCTCCCAGTCACCACCCCTACATACACTCACACACACACACACAGCTCTCAGCTTTCTGTCCCTGGGTAAGCGTGATTGAAACCTTGGCAGCCATGCTCCGTGCTGGCTCTGGGAGGACCAGTCCTGCGCTCCACTTTTACAAGAGCAGGGATAACTCATGGGGCTAATGGGGGAAAGAGAGCTGGGTGCTGCGCTCCATTCTGCTAATCAGATCCACCCTCCCCCCCTCCTGTTCCAGTCAGACTGAGGAGCTGCTAGCTGCTAGCGTGGCTAATGGCAGCGCTGCTGTCTATGGGCCAAGTGTGTGGCTGCACTGGAAAGTACCTTCACAGATCAGCAGGATGTTGTTGTAGCTGAAGCCCATGGGACACTCGCAGCGGAAGCTGCCAATCTGGTTGATGCACACGCCATTGGCGCAGATGCCAGGGATCTCACGGCACTCATCAATATCTGCGCAAGGGAAAAAAGTATCACTGCAAAGGCCTGCATTTTTATATATGATGATATTATGCAGTAAGAAAACACTTGTGTGTGTGTGTGTGTGGCTCAGTGTGTGGTCCGTCCCTGAAGCATATCATATATCAGTCATCAGTGCTTTATGACTGAAGTTGGTGGTGAATGCTGTGCTCAGGTGTTATGTGCCAAAGGCTCTTAAAAGCATGTGTTTACTGGCCCAATGTAAAAGCAGTGCACTTCTAGCATCAGTAAAATACCTTCCGTAGCCTCTGCATTAAACTAACAGGCTACTGCACTTACTATTTTATGCTAAATTTGTCAGGAAGAAGCAAACTTATTTTCCATTTTGTTATCATTTTGTTAATGATCACTCGTACTTCATTAAGCTTCAAATTTGTATTTTGTCAAGTATTCAACTGATCAACTTACATGGGCTACATTAGGGCTGGGCAATTAATCGAAAAGTAATCGTAACCGACATTCAGAACCTATAATCAATCAAATTTTTCCAGTTCAATTATTTCAATTAATTTCCCTTCAAAAACACTACTGAGTGTGGAGTCATGTGACACCGCTCTGTTATGTTATTCCGGCATGGAGAGCTTAAAAGCTGAGACAATTGAGATCTCCCACTTGTACTATGTGAGTATATTTACTGTAGAAAACTTGTCAGTAAACTATGAGGGCAAAATAATAAAATAAATAAAATAATCGTTCATTAATCATAATTGGGTTAAAATGTTCAATTAATCGAGATTTTGATTTTAGGCCAAATCGCCCAGCCTTAGGCTAAATAGTAAGTAGTATACTTGAACATTACTCTAAATTGCTTATTGCCATTTCATTTGACTGACTAGATCTAAATATTGAAATAGAATAAAGAATGAATGAACTGATTGCAGTGTGAGATGCAGCAGTGAGGGTGAGGGTTCACCAGGGATGGGATGAACTCACCCACAGGTTTCCCGGTGTGGATGTCAATGATGAAGCCGGGGGCCTGGTTACCGCACAGGATCTGATACTCCGCTGCAGAGGCACAAGAACTGATTTGAGAATCAAGACTCTCAAGATCCAACTCTTCAGAAATCTGAGGAGCCACACATTTTCTACCCCAAAGTGTAAGGACCTCTGCATCAAGGAGATTTTTTAACACACATTTAACAACATTTTCCAGTCTTTCAGTAAGAAAAAGCATTTTTACCTGCTTATTAGTAAGTAACTTGAACTTAAAGTTGAAGCTAAACAATGGTTCTGAAGCTAAACGATGGTTCTGAAGCTAAACGGTGGTTCTGAAAGGGATAGTGTGTGGTGTCCGTGTCTGAGGCCAGAGGGGGGCTACTCACAGGTGGCTGGGGTGGGGCAGGGCTCACAGGGCTTGTTCCAGGCCTTGCCCACGTTGTAGGCGCAGCAGCACATTTTTTTGGTCATGTTAAAGGACAGCTCGTTCTCGCATGTGTCGTTGAAGTTGCGGTAGCACACACTCTTCCTCATGTCTGTCACCAGGAACACAGGGAACAGTCATTCAAAGGGTCTCAATGAAATGCTGTATGCTAAAAAAAATCAACATTCCAGAACATTCCTGTGCTAGATCTTACCCATGCAGTTGTTGCCTCCATTGACTTGCATGTACTCAGGTGGGCACACACAGGTGTAGTTACCAAGGGTGTTGTAGCAGGTACCCGGCCCGCAGATGCCAATGTGGGCTGTGCATTCATCAATATCTACAGCCAACAGAAGACAACGCAGGTTATAGAAATAAAATGAAAACAGAAGCCCACAATATAAAAGCTTACTATACTTACTGTACTGGTGTGGTACTCAGTCATATTACATGGGTTGTTCTTGAATGGCCATGACCCACTGAGAAATGAGGATGAGGCTGCTTATAGTGTGTTAATGTGCCTGGCTCAGCAGGCGTGTGCTCTCACCTTCACAGATACGCGTCTCCTCGTTCAGGTAGTAACCAGCAGGACACTCGCACTGGAAGCTCCCAAACGTGTTGACGCAGTTGCCCCCTTGACACAGGCCTGGTAGCTCTTGGCACTCATCTATATCTGTTCCACAGACATAATAAGAGACACAGAGAGAGAGAGAGAGAGAGAGAGAGAGAGAGAGAGAGAGTCAGAAGGACAGAGAAAGAACAGTCATTAGGAGGACGCACTCGGGCGCAGACCTCTTGGCCGTCTCTGAGAGAGGACCAGTGGAGTGCAGAGACAGAACACAGACCCTCGTGCTGGCTAAATGGCTGCTGGCACTTGGCTTCATCAGTGTCACATGCCTGTGTGTGTGTGTGTGGATGTGTGTGTGTGTGTGTGTTTTTGTGATTCAGTTAGAAGGGTGCCAAGAGAAACATCCCACTCATTATAGAATGCACCAGAGGCCAGACCAGCAAAAGTCCTCTGTGAGGATAAACCAATGGCAGCTCTAGCAAAGGCGCAATACTGCAGCCTGTCCAGGACCAGGTCAGAGAGACAGGGACAGAGACAGAGGGGATTGGGCTGGACAGGGACGGAGACAGACAGAGACACTGACACATGTGCCTTACCTTCCAAGATGACTGTGATGGGATTCGGCCGGAAGCCCTCACCACCAGGACACAAAGTTTTGTACTCAGCTGAAAAGGAGACAGAAACAGAGACAGAAAGAGAGAGAGAGAGAGAGAGAGAGAGAGAGAGAGAGAGAGAGACACTACTATATGATATGCAAACCAAGAATAATTTTGATTTTATTATTTGGCAAATAACGTGTGTGTGTCTGAGACTGAAAGAGTTTGTTGTGTGTGAGAGAGATTAAAAGTGTGTGTGTGTGTGTGTGTGTGTGTGTGTGTGTGTGTGTGTGTGTG
>JAGFZM010001789.1:179809-190709 GCA_017657215.1 Limnothrissa miodon | reverse complement strand
GTGTGTGTGTGTGTGTGTGTGTGTGTGTGTGTGTGTGTGTGTGTGTGATTATGTTCCTACTTGAGTTGACTGCAGGGCACAGTTCACAGGGGTTGCCCCATGCGCCTCCCAGTGAGCAGCAGCAGGAGGCTCTGGTGACGCCCACGCCGATCTCAGCACTGCAGGAGATTCCTCCGTCGCCACGCATCAGAGTGTCCAGATAACAGTTCCCCACACGAGTGTCTAAGGGAGAGAGAGAGAGAGAGAGAGAGAGAGAGAGAGAGACAGAAAAGAGAAAGAGAAAGTCAGGAAGAAGAGAGGAAGAAGGAAAGAGAGGAGTGGGAGTGAGGGGGGAGCCCATAATGGCTCACATTCATCATCTGTTCCCCCTCTACTTAGCCCTAAATCCTTTCTTCAGGACACTTCCTATATACTATTAATCACACACACACACACACACACACACACACACACATGTAGACATACACATGCACACATACTCAGACACACACACAAACACATACACACACGTATGTATAAAACACACACACACACACACACACACACACACACACAGTCAGTTTCAACTGGGATGCACTCTAACGGCTTACCGACGCAGCCAACTCCAGTGGGGTTGAGTTCAAAGTCGGCGGGACAGTTGCAGAGGTAGCTGCCGGGTGTGTTCACACACAGGCCGTTGATGCAGTTCACCGGGTCGGCACACTCATTGACATCTGACAGGGGAGACATGGGTGCACAGGGTTGCCACAGAGCACTCACACATTCAGGGGAGGCTTGCTAACGTCTGTCTGATTCAAAAAGCCCTGACAGTTAGCAGGGCAGACCCTGACTGTTTTACTTTTGGTTTTGTTCTTATTTGTGGGTGCTGTGTAAAGGGTGTGTGTAAAGGGTCTGTGTTAAGGGTGTGTGTTAAGGGTGTGTGTAAAGGGTGTGTGTAAAGGGTCTGTGTTAAGGGTGTGTGTTAAGGATGCTGTGTAAAGGGTGGTGTGTAAAGGATGTGTGTTAAGGGTGTATGTAGAAGTGTGTGTTTCCACATACACACGGATGTGTTATTCATGCCCTGCTATCACAAGGACACAGGAAACACACACACGATGGTTTGTGAGATTCACAACATTCTGTGATTGGTGTGAATTGAATTGCATTGAGATGTAGTGCAGGCACTGTGTGGTCCTGACAATGCATCGTAATTCTTCCATGAGGCCTGGAGCCAAACACCTCCTCATTGGGAGGATGTCGGGTAGGTCAGCCTTGTTTTCCCAGCCGCATGTCTGTGGGGCTCACCAGTGCAGTTGCCTCCGCTGCGATCCAGCTCGTATCCGTCGTCACACACACAGCGGAACATTCCCGGCAGGTTCTGGCACGTTCCAAACATGCAGATGTTCTGGAAGTTGCACTCGTCAATATCTGCAGGGAGAGGTAACAGCAGGATATTTGGCCACGAGAACCACTGTGTGTGTTTGGACTGTACTGTAGGAGTACTGAACTGCTCTGTTGGATGTTATCTTTTGTGTGCTACGGTCTTGTGCTGTCCATGTTTGTATTGCATGTACACTCAGTAATATGCCGCTGTAACAGTAGTATGCAGCTGTACAGACAGCGAACACTGACAAACAGAATACACACAGAACCAGAACACTAACCCACAGTCAACACATTTGGCTTGTGTGTGTGTGTGTGTGTGTGTGTGCAGTGGATCAGTAGTGCCAATAGACCAGACTGGGAGTGAGCAGAGGGTTGGCGGGCTGCCATTACCTCGGCAGGCTTTGCTGTCGTCTGTGGTGGTGAAGCCCATCTCACACTCACACCGGTAGCCACCCGGGGCGTTCAGACACTGGCCGTTCTCACACAGGTTCACGTTGTCTGCACACTCGTCCATGTCTGTGGACCACAAGCATCAGATTCATGTCCATCAGTCTCCTCTAAGCCTCCATTAAACGTCTCTCTCTCTCTCTCTCTCTCTCCTTCCCCATGAGCACAGAGACATCCGCATCTACAACAAGATTAGCTAAGAGAAGGACCCTAATTATGACTGCAATTTAAAATATTTGTAATCTTTTTAAAAAATGTCTCTAAAAAATGGTTCTCAGGTGGGACCAATCTGTGTGTGTGGAGCCTTTGGCAATATATTCTCACCTTTATTCTCCTTTTGGGAATATTATTTTTGTAAATAAATAAATACCTCTAGACAAGCCATTTTGACAGTGACATCATTTTTGCCCTTTCACCTGAGCAGGAGAAGCCATCGCCGTTGAAGCCCTCTTTGCAGACGCAGCGATACGATCCGGGGGTGTTGTGGCAATCAGCATTGGGATTGCAGTTGTGTTCCTCGTTGGCACATTCATCCAGGTCTGAGGTAAAGGGAGAGGAAGAGTTTCACTTGGTGTCTCTCTGCTCAGTTCACTCCTCACTGCACTGCTAATATTATGAACTTACTCGCAACAGACATTCAAAACTCATTAGAATGATGTACAATGACTTGCGCCTTATTATTGGTACAAAATTGTTGAAGATAAAAGTCTAGGCTGCAAAACCTACTTACCCACACATTTGATGCCATCTCCAACCCAACCATCACGGCAACGGCACTTGAAGCTCCCAGGAGTGTTGACACAGGCAGCGTGCATGTCACAGTTATGAGCCCCGATCTCACACTCATCCACATCTAAACACACACACAAACACACACACACACACACACACACACACACATTAAGTCAAGTCATGTGCAAAATGAACTACAGTAAGCCACTACAGCTAATCACACTTAGCTGATACTGGCAATTAATGGGAAATAAATGGAGCTGTTCCCACTCTCAGGCCTGGCTCAGTGCCTGACCATGAGGCCCCTCGGGGGGGTGGTGGACCAGCAGGCCTGGCTGGGTAACTACCTGTGCAGCCGGTAGAGCCCTTCTTCACAAAGTAGCCCAGCTGGCAATGGCAGATAAATGAGCCCTTGGTGTTCTCGCAGTCTCCGTGCAGACAGATGTTGGGGTTCAGGTCACACTCATTCACATCTGGACACACACACACACACACACACACACACACAGGAGGGAGAGAGAGAGAGAGATAGTGAGATGGGGAGGATGGTTGAGTCATGTAGTAGTTGTGTGGGGTCCATAGGGGACTGCCCTCACCGATGCAGGTCCTCATGTCCATGGAGGCCATGAAGCCATCGTAGCAGAGGCAGCGGTACTCCCCAGGGATGTTGGTGCACTGGCCTCCGTCACAGATGTCAGGCGTGTCCTCACACTCATCAATGTCTGCAACACACACAACACCAGGACTAATCGACAGCCAGGCTAAACTAAATAGCTGCACAGTGTGTGTGAAAAGTGTTAGCGTGTGTTTGCATCCATAGTGTGTAAATTAGAGTTGAAATTCTCTATGTGTGAAAATGTCCTTTAAATGTATATATGTATGGTAGTACTTTTAGTATATACTGTGTGTGTGTGTGTGTGTGTGTGTGTGTCTCACCAGCACAGCTCCGCTGGTCAGGCATGAGAGCATAGCCTTCACTACAACTGCACTCATAGCTGCCCTCAGAGTTGGTACAGTGGGTGTCACAGCCTCCGTTCATGATGGTACACTCATCGATATCTAAAAACAACACACACACGGACATAACCAGAGGCTCACATTAACATAAAAAAGAACCGCATCAAATCACATATCTTCACCTTGCTAAAATAATAACTACAAATTAGTCTCATGTAAAAATAATATTTAGCTTTTAGATGAAACTACAACCTGCTAGAACTTTAGCAAGGAGACAATGAAGTGAAATGAGTGATTTGTGTGTGCTGAGATGTGTTTGAGATGGCACTCACCCACGCAGCCCTGCCTGTCGGGCGTGGCCTGGTAGCCAGTGTCACAGGAGCACTGGTAGGTGCCCACCACGTTCACACACTTGCCGTTCTTGCACAGGGTGTCACTCAGCTCGCACTCGTTTACATCTACAGGAACAAACACACAGTCAAAACATCTTTGGGTAAAGGAAGCGAAAGAGAGAATGAAAAAAGAGCTAAAGAAAAGAGAAATTAAGGGAGAGAGAGAGAGGAAAAAAAATTGGACAGATACGATTTGCACTGGCTGTGTGTGTGTGTGTGTGTGTGTGTGTTTGTTGTAGGACACACCCTCGCACACAGAGGCCTCTGAGCTGAGCTGGTGGCCGGGTGGACACTCGCACTCGTAGCTGCCCTCAGTGTTGAGACACGTGCCTCCACGACACAGCAGGGGGTCCCGCTCACATTCATCAATGTCTGTGGTTGGGGGGGAGGACACAGGGGGGGACGGGGGGTTGAGAGAGAAACGAAGGTGAACAATGACAAAGTGACACAAAACACACAAGTTGGCTTGCAATGTGCTGTGCAATGCATATGTTGGGGGAGTTTACACAAACAACCCGTTACCCTCCTTTGGGAGAAGATGTGTGCGTGTGCTTGTGTGTGTGTGTGTGTGTGTGTGTGTATGGGGTGGGGTGGGGGTATCTTCTCACCCATGCAGTTCTTCATCATCATGAAGCCGCTCTCATAGCCCTCGAAGCACTCGCACTCAAAGCTGCCAGGTGTGTTGACACAGGTGCCATGACCACACAGGTCCGGAGAGATGCGACACTCATCAATATCTGAGAGAGAGAGAGAGAGAGGGAGAGACAGAGAGAGAGAGAGAGAGAGAGAGAAAGAGGGAGGGAGAGACAGAGAGAGAGAGAGAGAGAGAGAAAGAGAGAGAGGGAGAGACCCATGTACACATACACACATAAACAAAGATGACAAGAATAGCAGCATGGGTTTATCTCTGAGTTCATCACCACATTCATCACTGGCACTGACCGGTTTTTAAATTATATGTCAGACCAAAGATCAAAAATTCAAATTTAGATGAGAACCCTAACTTTTAAAAGTGAGTGCTGATGTAATGATTTCATGAACTGTTTAGTGTCATAAGAGACATAATATGGGCCAATTAGAAAGTGCTTCTAAACAAGCCCTAAATAAATGTAAGTTTACACACAGATGCTGTAGTTGGCCCATGTGCAGCCATGTAGTGTAGGTACTGGGATGTGGTCATCCAGGCAGGTGTTTGTATACTCTGACACAGGTGTACCATAACACTATAAGGTCCAGCAGATAAGAGCGCTGTGTACAGTGTGTACAGTCACATACATGCATATCAGGTATATGGAGATTAGGTGCTGGAGTGGAGTGACCTGTGAGCCCACTCAGTGTGAAATGATCTCAGGTATGGGGAGATTAGGTGTTAGAGTGTAGGGTGGTGTGATATGATCTCAGGTAGGGGGAGATTAGGTGCTGGAGTGTAGGGTGGTGTGATATGATCTCAGGTAGGGGGAGATTAGGGTGGTGTGAGGAAGTCCCGAGTGTGTGGTGGGAACCCAGGTAAAGGTGAAGCGCACCTGTGCAGTTCCTCTCCTCCATGGTAAGGGCAAAGCCACTGTTGCAGCGGCATTTGAAGCTGCCAATGGTGTTTCTGCATGCGCCATGGGTGCACAGGCCCTTAAAGACCTTACACTCATTCACATCTGAACACACACACACACACACACACACACACACAGTGTTAGCACAGCACAGAAGCCATATGCTCTCATATGAAATCTATTTTATTTTATATTAAAGTATACACTGAACATGATATTGGATATTTACTAAACAAATTCACAGAAATGAAAACTCAAGACTACATTTGTGAATGATCTTAGAATTATTTCTAAATGGGTTTAATCATGCATGCATTTCATCTTGCACATCCATGTAAATAAAAAAGAATTCTAATGAAAAGATCAACACCCTTGCATTTAACCAGCAACTAGCGAGCTCCCATTTTAGTTTTCTTCTCAATTATGTTTCAAAACCAACTACTATATGGAGACTAAAAGAATGGAGTAATGAGGAGTGTGACTGTGGGTGACTGGTACCTTTGTAAAAAGGTCTGCCGGTGAGGATGTCCCGGTTGGCAAAGCCAGGTCCACGGGGGCAGATGGACTTGTACTCATCAGAGCCTGGTTTGGGGCACTCCTCGCAGTCCGCCCCCCACGCCGCTCCCACTGAGCAGCAGCACACGTCCACACGGTAGCGCCCCGCCAGAGGCTCGCCACACTCATCCTCGTCCCACTTCAGATAGCATTGATCGCTTCGCATATCTGTGCAGACACACACACACACACACACACACACACGTTATTAAATCATCATCTGTTTTCCCCTTCTCAAAGATCCTCAAGCTGTGTCAGTGTGCATATATTCAAAAAAATGTTTTTCTTGCACAGAGTGCTTGGTATGGCCGGTCTGGACTGTTAGTTTTTTTGGTGTTGTTTCTGCAGGTGTGTCTGGTGTGTCTCGTACCCACGCAGGTCCGTCCACTGCTGTCCAGCGTTAGCCCGTCCGCACACTCGCAGCGGAAGGAGCCCTGCGTGTTCACACAGCGTCCGTTGGCACACACCCCAGGGAACACATCACACTCATTTATGTCTGAGGGACCCAAGGAGGGAGCAGGGGATGGAATGAAAGAAGAAGGCAGAGAGAGAAGGGAGGGAAGGGGGAGGAGGGGAGTCAAACATTATTTGTGCATTTTTCTAGAATGGAAGTAATTTGGTTGAGAGGGAGACAGATTCTCTGGGTGAACTGAAAGCAGCAGGCAGTGGTGCGGTAGAGCTGGGAGAGCGCTGACTTACCTTCACACACCAGGCCCTTCATGCGGGCGAAACCTTTCGGGCAGGCTGTGTCTGTGCAGAGGAGACAAGTGGCGTTGGCAAGCTAGTCACACAGTACACGTTTTGTGCAAGTTGGTGTCTGTGTGTGTGTGTGTGTGTGTGTGTGTGTGTGTGTGTGTGTTGTGTATGTACTATATATGTGTATGTACTGTACAGACACCTGGTGACAGGTATGTGAGAGTATTCTTGTGTGTGTCCTCCATTGTGAACTCACCCACTTCACAGGGCTCACAGGGGCTGCCCCAGGCGGCGCCCAGGGTGGAGCAGCACTCCGACTTCAGCGTGGCCCCGTTGATGTTGACCTCGCAGCGGCCATCCTGGATGTTTAGCCAGCAAGTGCCCTTCATACTGTCTGTGGTTCAGGGCCGAGCAAGAACCAGGCAGACACAGCCAAACACACACACACACACACACACAAACACACACACACATTAATCCAAACAACACAAAGAAATGCCAGACACAAACCATTGCATTAATGCAAATTCGATTCCACCACCATAAACATTCTCAGCTTGAGCACTCTCTCGTCATTCTGAACTTGAGTGGCTCTGCTCACTACTAAAGGAATGTTTATACTTGAGGAATTTGTTCCGAAGCGAGCGTCCTCAGACAGCCTATTGTACATGAGAGATACACAGCATGATTCATGCATCAAATGTATTCCTTATGTATTCCTTATGAAAAGCAGAACTCGATGACAGACAACCCGAGTTAAGAAAATAAGGAGGGAAAATATGGATCTCAATCTGTGTGCCAAATGGATCCTCTAACCACAAAGACATGTGCATTAATGTCAATGTACAGTAATGTCTGTGAGACGTCAAGGCTGTACAGATGACCCACGGATGAGGGAGGTGGGGGGTGCGGAGCGGCTGGGAGTGATGAGGAGAAATCCCATGCTGTTTATTCAGAGAGTCATCAGACCACAGAGATTAGATCTGCAGAAGATTGCGTGAGATGTGAGCGAGTGTGCGTGGTCAATTCCGCTATGAGGCATGTTTACACAGCATACAGCACAATCCCCAGTGCAATCTCGCCGCCTGGACACGAGAGATTCTGCCCTGTGTAGCATCAGTGCCCTGAGCACTGGCAAGGGGGGTTGGGACACGGGGGTGTTTAACGCTGCATGCCCTGGCATGGTGTGATTGGTTTCTTACCAACGCAGACGGTGTTGGTGGAGTCCAGCTTGCTGCCGTGGGAACACTCGCAGCTGAACGAGCCGGCGTTGTTGCGACAGATGCCGTTGACGCAGGGGTTGGACTCGCATTCATCGATATCTGAAATGGGATAGAGAGGAGGTCACTGTGTGCTAGCTCAACATCTGGATGTCTAAACACTAGCCAAAATGTATGATGAAAGTTGCATTAGGAGTGATTTAAAATAAGCACAAACTATGCGGACGAAGGAGATTGAATACCATATGGTTACACTTATATCCCTGATGACTAACTGGAGCTAATACAGCAAGTGCACAGGCTGATGAGCTGAGATGGAAAGTCACCTTCGCAAGTCTCTGAGTCTGGCTTGAAGACGTAGCCCTTGGGACAGGAGCAAGTGTAGCTGCCAGGGGTGTTTCGACACAAGCCGTTATCACACAGCAGACGGTTCACCAGGCACTCGTTAATATCTGCACACAGACACACACTTTTATCAGGCTGAAGCTCAAACCAATACATTCCACCTAAAAACATTTCTAGACTTCTTGGTAGTGAGGAAAAGAGAGAGAGAGAGAGAGAGAGAGAGAGAGAAAGAGTGAGCAAAAGAGAGAGAGAGTCAAAACATTTAGAGTTGTTTGTAGCTTGGGGTCTGCGCCCCACACTCACCCACGCAATTCTTTCCGCTGGAGTCAGGCTCGTAGCCGCTGTTGCAGATGCAGCGATAGCTACCGCGCAGGTTCTCACAGATGCCGTTCTGGCAGATGTCAGGGTCTAGGCCGCACTCGTTGATATCTGAAGGTAAAAACAAAACAAAACAACATAAGTGTGGTGCTGTGGAGGGGATGTGGTCTCACGCGCTGATGTGTGACTCTCCCGTTGTGAACTAGAACTAAACTTTGAGGTCAGTTTTAAGCAACCGCTAAATTTGTGATTAAAAAAAGAAATCTTGGGAGAGACTGTTTCATGTCAGCGTAGCAAATCGTAATGGCAGGGTTATTTACAAGACCATGGTTTGGGGGAGCTCTTCGATTTTTTGGTGTAACTGCAGTGTTCCAACTTTACTCACCTCGTCCGTCCGCTGTGATCCCAATCCCACTGCTGCACACAGCCAGGAATTCCGCTGCAAAGAGGATAGGGAAAAAAACAGCTCAGACGAATCCAAACATCAACTTTTCAAACCCACTAGCAGGCGGCCACCTCAAAGTGGTAACACAAGCGCCCCACCACTCGGTTCTCCACGCGACCAGACAACAATATTATCTTTGGGTTGGTGGACTCTGCTGTGAGCGATGGTAGCTACAATTTTATATTATTTTATTTTTTTTGCCAACTTTCACTAGACTTTGGCCTGCACAGAAGTCCGTCCAATCTCTTCAGTGCACTTCAGACATTCAGAATAACAGACAGGCTGCAATTCATCCCTGTTCTCTTCCGCTGCTTACAAAGCCCAGGAGGGTCTCAGAAATGTTTTAAAAATCTGTAGCGGGCGTATTTTGGTATTGCTGCTACATGTAAGTGGGGAGCACCAAAGTGGAGAACTTAGTTTAAAGTTCAACTTCATTTGAATTCAGAACTCAGGATCAAGGGATGGTTATCATACAGTTGCATACAGCACTGTGAGTTGCCACCGCACATGTAAATGTAGATGTCTGACGGCACTGTGGTGGTTACCGGAGTTCCGTGCGGGGCACGGCTGGCAGGGCTCTCCAAAACCGTGCTCGGCGTTGGCGCAACAGCACTCGGACTTGGTGACGGCGCCGGGGAAGGGCCGTGAGCAGGTGCCCATCTTGATGGCGCCGTAGCAGGTGGTGCGCATGTGGGTGTCCACGCACACGCGGCCATCCACGTCCACGGCTAGGCCTGGAGGACACTCACAGCGGAAAGAGCCCTCGGAGTTGATGCAGCGGCCGTTCATGCAGATCCCCGGCGTCTGGCACTCATCAATATCTGGGAGAGTGACACAATTTGTTCAGTTGTCCTTTCAATCAACAAAGGGCACCAGAGTGTTTACGGAGGGAAGGAGGATGAGCATTAAGCCAGGTAAACATATAATTGGGGCATTTAAACAGATGAAAGGTGCAGGTCCAGTATGTGGTTAAAAGGCATAACGTTAGTCTCCAGTAATCTGCTGTAGCTGACGTACCAGTGCAATAGCGCCCACTGGCGGCCAGAGTGAACCCAGGCTTGCAGATGCACTTGAAGCTGCCGTCCTCGTTGATGCACATGCCATTCAGGCACATGTTGGTGGTCGCACATTCATCATGGTCTGTGTGTGTGAGAGAGAGTCGAGAGTTAGACACTCGCGGAAGTCAGCCTTCCATCTGTGGTATCTGTGGCCGCCAGGAAGCATTAGCCTGCGGCACGGCACACTCTTGGGAGTCGGCTCACATTACCTCCAGTTTACACGTTTTAGGAGCCACTGCGGGAAGCTGGCAACGGGGTAAAACCTCTCTGGCCACAACAGAGATGGATGGAGCCAATACTCACCTATGCAGTTCTTCTCGTCAGGGGTGAGCTCGAAACCAGCATTGCAGATGCACTGGAAGCTCCCATCGGTGTTGACACAGCGGCCGTTTCGACACATGACTCCATTAACAATGCACTCATCAATATCTAGGACAGAGGCAAAGCCATAACACATGTGTATATTTAAATACCATTAAGTAGTGGGTTGGGTGTATATACAGTACACACACACACTCACACATACACACACACACACAACCACTGAATTAGGTGAGTGTGTGCATACCAATGCAGGCCTGTTTAGTGGCAGTGCCCTGGTAGCCCTCATGACACTTGCAGTGGTACGATCCTTGTGTGTTGACACAGTCTCCATTCACACAGGGGTTGCTGATACACTCATCCACATCTGCAGGCAAACAAACAAAGAGTCAACGCAGCCTAGGAATACTCTCAGACCAATCAGCTCTGCCTTTGCCAGGGTTCTCCCTTTAGAGAGATAGATAGATAGATAGATAGATAGATAGATAGATAGATAGATAGA
>JAGFZM010001789.1:169213-179799 GCA_017657215.1 Limnothrissa miodon | reverse complement strand
GATAGATAGATAGATAGATAGATAGATAGATAGATAGATAGATAGATGGATAGATTAGATAGATAGATAGATAGATGGATAGATTAGATAGATTAGATAGATAGATAGATAGATAGATAGATAGATAGACTTTAAGTTCATTTGCATCCAGACTAAAAGATAAAGTTTTCCTCAAAAGAGGAGTCTTCTTTCTCTGCTCCTGGGGGACTCATTATAAATTGCTATTGCAGTGGGTAGGAAAGTTCTTCTATATCTGTCCTTACTACAACCACAACTTTATCTGTCAGAGAGACGAGAGGAAGGTGCTCTGCCTCGTCTTAAGATGGCAGCAGAGTCTAACAAACCAGTGGGCTCTACCAGTGACCAACTGGCTAAGAGTCAGGGGCTAGATGTGTGAGGCATCTTCTGCACACGTCTAACAGACCCATAAAATGAGTGGCTCCTACTGAGAGGTGACCACACACTGAGTTGTCTGGGCTCCCTGCTTCTGTTGTACGTCTGAAAACATGGCGCATGGCTAAGACAACATGCCACAATTGATAGCCATGGAGCTGCCATATACAAGGAGAATGAATAATATTTGAAGTAATTTTCTGTCTTTACTAAAATATCACATGTATACTTATTCAGACTGGATGATTATAATAGAAAAAATATTTGACAGAGACCTTTTAGATTGTAGGTTTATCACGGGTGTTTCTTGAACTCTTTTGACCCAGTGTCTCATCTCAAGTACAACATGGCCATAGCAACAACCGACCCATCTGTAAGCCAACCGACTACTTTTTTGCGGAAACTATTATATACATTAATAATTAAAATGACTAAGAAAGCAATGATAAACAATCCTTCATTGTCATGTTATTCATATCTTAAATGGGTAGCCATAAGATAGGTGTAAAAAGCAGGATGACATCCTCCAAAGCGGTCACTGTCATGGAATATCTCCCTCTAGGACGACCGTTCTCCCTCTCTGTGTTCGGGCCAATGTCAGTAGCCTACCGATGCACTCTCCACGGACGTCCTGTCTGTAGCCCATGTTGCACTCGCAGCGGTAGCTGGTGGGGGTGGGAATGCAGCGGCCGTTCAGGCACAGATTCGTGAAGTGCTTGCAGATGTCAATGGTCTCGTTCACTTTCACAGTGCCTAGAGAAAACACACACACACATACATTATACACTCATATACCTACAGTGTCCAGATAAGTTTGTGTAGATGATGACAGAGCAAAAAAGCTGCCGAATACTTATTTATACTTTCAAAAACTCTCAAATAATACTACTTTAGTGACTGAGCCCCTTAGTTCATTAACCCTAATTCCCACCAGCAGAGTCTGGCCCCATACACCAGTGGATAAGGTTCGGGTTAGTCCCATTGGTCCCATAGGGTCAGTCCCATTCTCCAGTGGCCTGTCTACACCATGCACTCACCAATGTCTGGGAGGCCGCCTCCAAATCCTCCTCCGTTCCCATTGCCCCCGTTGGGCCCATTAGGGCCGTTAGGGTTGACCTTAAAGCCATTGTAGCCATGGCCACCATTGACTCCTCCACCGTTGGGATAGACGCCGCCGTTAGGGTAAACACCTCCATTGCCTGTGGCATAGGGCAGGCCCTGGATACACAGCCGCCTGTACTCATCTGTTTAGGGGAGAAAGAGAGAGAGGGAGAGGGGGGAGAGAGAGAGAGAGAGAGAGAGAGAGAGAGAGAGAGGCAAGTGGATAGAAAGACAGACCCAGGGAGAAATCAGGATCATAGAAAGAAAAAAAGGGGCACAAAAAAGAGGAGAAGCAGAGTGAGAGGGATGAGAGAGAGGAAATGACATCCATATAAAAGAGCCCATTATGAACCACACTGAAGTGTCCTGACTGCAACATAATGAGAAGCAGTGGAGCCTTTCTCACTGTCCACAGACCTCCGCAGAGAGGGGGCCTGTAAACCCTGTCGCAGCCACAGGTTGGCCCACACACACATTACACACACACACACACACACACAGAGGGGGCGTGTGACAACTCACCAGCACACCACCATAGCACCCAATCTGTTTGCACCAAAGAGCATTGCAAGCATCTGGGAATAAGGGCGAGCCCAAACACTGGGGGAGAGCACTCAGGGCGAGCAAGATGGAGGACCTACAACTGCCCGACTCAGACCCCTCATCTCCATCTTGCTTAAAAGCCCATCAGGAGAAGCCAGGAGGGGCGATACCTACTTTGTCAAAGGCATGACATCACCTCCTCCACTGCCTGGTCTTTGCCCCATGCTAGCACATTCCGCTGCTCTTTCCAGCGAGTCAGGACAGGCTAATCGGGACTAGTGATCCTCACCAGGGGCTAAAATCCAACCAACCAAAGACGTCACTCACTCACAAAAAAAGAAAGCAATGCTGTCTGGGTGAACTTGTGTTTTTGTGCACCCTTTTTTCCCCTTTACAAGACTAATTGATGGCTGATGTTTTTCCAGCTGAAGTCATGAAATTTGTCAAATAAACTGAAGGTGCTTGAAAATTCTGTTGCCTTTTGATAAGCCAATGAGTCAGTGGAAGGGGGTTCCAGTGGTGAAGCATGTTCTCATATCAAATTCTATATCTGCTCTCCATTAGTTAGCCACGGCCAATAAAATATATAGCGGAAAATTCCATTCAAAAGTTGAATTCATAAATTTCACGTCACTCAGAGTAGCCATAGAGCTTACGTGTCTCATGCAGCCTATGGTGTCATGTTTTTCAACACAAAGTAATATCTCATCTGGACTTAATTTCTCCTCATTTCCTTCATATTTTTATCAAAGGCAGGGTGCAGGGACACAGATGTAAAGGTAAAAAGGTTCAACATGAGGAATTTTTGGCTCGTCTTCATCATTCATTTGTTTATTGGGCCTCTTTGTGTTAAGTGCTTTGAGACATGCTTGTAAAAATGCGCTATATAAATAAAATTCATTGCTTTTTAAAGAATGGACAAGAATGTTTGTCGGCTCTTTCTATACTTGCTCAAAATGGCTAGGAATTTCCCCCATCCATGATGTATTTGGACGGAATGCTACTTCTGAGTTATAGCTTTTGTTGCGTTTCACTGATAAATACAGTACACATATGTACAGTACATGTATATGTATTCTCAGTATTGATAGAACTGTCTTTTTTGAGTCAGTGGCATATGACTCCACACGTAGCCGGATATCTGCAAAACCAAACATATTTTTCTTCTATAGTTCTGACCTGTCATCCACATGAAAACGCATCAAAAACGAATATTTAAAAAAACTCAAAGTGAAGAGTTTTGAAAACTCTGTTTAAGGGTTTGCGTGTACACAGAGATAACCGGAGGTTTGCGTTTTCGAAATCACTAGAAAGATCTGACGTTTAACGTGCGACCTTTGTTTACTGACGTGCACCTAAAGTCAGATTAAGTTTAGAACTCTGATTTTCACTCCCTTTCCAGGCCAAATGATAGGAGGAAATCATGTTACAGCGCACACATCATGTTACGAAGACTGGGAATTCCCTGCATTATTAGCACTGAACTACTGGGACAGGCAATCCCGTGTTCAGACATCCATCACTCAGTGTTATGTTGGGGTCACTTGAACATGTCTTAGCAGCATAACCCTTACAGACACAACAGCGCTCTCACTGTGTCTTGGCCAACAATAAATCAGTTGTTTTGAGAAGCGTATGTCATAAGTTTAAAAACAAGCTCGAAGACTTGATAACGTTTGGTGAGCTGTGAAAAAGTGAAAATTCACAGGTCAAATACGTTGATAAGAACAGATTACAGCAAGTATTTTGGAATGTAATAACCTTTAATGGCCTTCATAACCTTATAATGTTCTGATTCAATTTAGTTGATAGGGAGAGCAACTGTTTTGCTGTTGTGTTTTCTCTTTTGCTGTTGTGATTCTAAATTTGCAGTTGCATTTTGAATTTGTTGTAGGCCTACTGTTTTTTCATTTGCGGTTGTGTTTTTCAATTTGCTGTAGTGTTTTCTATTTTGCTGTTGTGTTTTCTATTATGTTGTTGTGTTTTGATCTTCAGGGCCACCGTAGGTTTTAGAAGGACAGCCAACAGCACTAGCGCTTCGAGTGTAGGGTGTGTACACCTTAGGTGTAGAGTGAGATGACTTGAGTGAGTTACTCACCAGTTCCCCGTACAGGACACACTTCAGAGAGAATTCCAGCGGCCCAGCAGCGGCCCAGGTCACAACAGCACTGCATCTTGGTGTACTGACCACTCAGCTCACCCGCACAGCGACCGTTGGTCATCGCAGAGAAACACATGCCCAAGCGCTGGTCTGGGATAGAGAGAGAGAGAGAGAGAGAGAGAGAGAGAGAGAGAGAGAAAAATTAGTATCACATGGAAAAGACAGATTTCCACCGCATTCCTCCTACTCCATGGTGCATTGACGGGAGTGGACCAATCAGGGGTAGAGTAAATGTTTACCGGAGCAACACAGATATGAAATGAAAACTATTTATTTATTTAAGTGCCAACATAACAAAAATTAGTATACATAGTATTCTGTAATAATAACAAATAAGTATGCAGGACATATACGAGGATATCAAGAACCTTGAGCATAGAGTGATAAAGTTGTGTGTATGTGTATGTGTGTGTGTGTGTATCTGCGTCCAGATGTGAGTGGGAGAAAGCTTGAGAGAGCGAATAAGAGAATATATAATGGCCCACATTCATCATCTGTACCGGAGGGGGTCAGAGAGGTCAGCTAACAGGACATTAGCAACTCCACTCACAACAGCTACACCTTCAGGCAGCTTTGACTGCCGTCTGCACGGGAGGATTGTTATTTCTCATATATTCCCAGGTCTTTACAAGCAGCTCAGTGGTGAGAGTATAGAAGATGTGTGTGTGTGTGTGTGTCAGCCAGTGACCTGTTACAGCCTACTGACATTCACAACGTCACTGCTTTTCTTGTAGTACTTTGTTTTCTTCCCTTCCATTGAGAGCCTGAGAAACCTGGTGAACATGGCAGGCCTTCTTGAGGCCGCCTCAGAGGAAGTTCTTTTATGAGGTGGTAGCAGTGGCTCCAAGGGCCCTCTGAGATCTAAAGGGCACTGCTCCAATAGACCCTAGGCCAGGGTCAATGAGTTGGGTCGGCCCCGACACGAGTGTGGAGGGTCTCTTTGAGATGTGTGTGTGTGTGTGTGTGTGTGTGTGAGAGAGACAGAGCAGTATTAGGTGAGACAGTGAAAAAGAAAGAGAACAATATGTGTGTTTGTGTGTGTGTGAGAGAGAGAAGGACAGGGGGAGAGATGGAGGTAGAGAGAGAGACAGAGAAAAAATAATGTGTGTGAGCTAAAGAATGTGTGTGTGTGTTTCTGTGTGGCTGTGCAGTGTATGTATTGCCCCTGCATGCAAACACCAGGCCTAAGAAAGTCAATAGGGACTGGGGGGGCAGCGCAAGACGATTAACTTGGCTAATGAGGCAGCAGTCTGGAATTAAACTGTTCCATGTGGAGCAATCCTGGCCAATTATATCAGACATGAGGAGCTGCTGGCGTGGAGGGGCTCCCCCCGCACAGCAACCCAGCTGGGGGGAGTGATAGAGGGAGGGGCCATAGGAGGGAGTGGCTGAGAGGTAGTCGGAGGGGGGGGGGGGGGGGGGGTTGGGGGTAACGCTGATGGAGATGATGATTTAAATTGGAAACAGACCTTGAGCATCACACACACATGGATGCATGTATCAATACACACACAAAAGAATGCGCGCATGCACACACACACACACACACACACACAAACACACAAAATGGCTTATGCTTTCATTTTGCAAGCATTTTTACAGACTGAACCTTCACTATGCGACAGGGCATTAGGGCTGATTAGTGTCGGCCCAAACAGCTCCCCCTGGAACGCCTGGCTATGCTAGGAAAGGCCCAACCAACCCAGCGGCAGACTCCCAAATCAGCCTTGCCGACATTCCAAGAGCCCACCCTCAACACACACACACACACACACACACACACACACATCGCCCCTGCTCACCTCTCCTGTTCCCAAAGAGGGTGTGTGTGTGAGAGAGAGAGAGAGAGAGAGAGAGAGAGAGAGAGAGAGAGAAAGAAAGAGAGTGAGAGAGAGTTTGGTGGGGGCACAGGAGAAAAAGGGGGGATTTCATCAAGAAATGTGGGCCAGGTCATAGGGGCTGAGGGGCTTCTCTGCTCAACTGAGCGAAGAGTAAAATGTCTACGAAAGGAAGAATGAGAGAGACCATGAAAAGGAGAGGAAAAGAGAGTGTAGAAATGGAGAAGAGAAGTGGCTCCCCCCTGGCCCCTGCTGCAGTAAAGAATATATGGAGGACGTGTCAACGTGTCACACAGCACAGACTCTGCCGTTCACTTTTATTTTTTCCAGGGGACGCCCCTCAAAGTTCACAGGGTTACACAAGACAGATGGGCAGTCTTCAGTGAGACATGGACCAAAGGAGAAAAGGGAGGGAGAGAGTGTGTGAGAAAGAGAGAGAAAGCGATTAAGAGAAACGTGAGAGACAGCTAGTGAGCGAAAACGAGTGAAAATGTTTGTGTGTGTGTGTGTGTGTGTGTGTGTATGAGTGAGAAAGGGTGAAAACAAGACAGAGTAAATGAACTGGTGAGGCAAGAAGAAGAATTGTAAGACAAATAAGAGAGAAATAACCTGACCCCAGACACACACGCACACACACACACACATTGATTGAGCTAGACAAAGAGAAGGAAGACCCTCGTGTGCCAGAATCAACAGTGAGCATCTCTGCCTGGGCTTAGAGAAATGCTGCTGATGCTGTGTGTGTGTGTGTGTGTGTGTGTGTGTTCTGTGTCTTTGAGACCAGTGTGAGCGGCTCCTCTGGGCCTGTCTCACTGCGTGACGAGTGGCTCCACAGGGTGGAGAAGTGAACCCCCAAATCCTCCCCCACTCTCATCCCCAGCAGCATCAGTACACACAGCTGGACACTCACACACACTCACACTCACACACACACACACACACGCACGCACACAACCTCCATATATGCAATCCTTCAGCTGCAGTGGGAGAAAGAGAGAGAAGGAGAGGAGGGTGGACTGATCTCTTCATGGATTTCTCCTTCTCTGGTTCTTATGTGTGGCTCTTGATCTCCTCCGCTCATTCCAATCAGAGAGAGTCAAAGCCGAGAAAATGGCTTCAAACAGGGGGGGGGTCCCCTCAATGCAGACCATTAATAAATACATTTATTTATTTATTTTTTTATTTATTTATTCAGCACTCATAGTTCAGTGACAAATTTTTGTTCTGATGTCGATTTTGATTACTTTTCGATTATTCGCCCAGCCCATGTTACATATTATGTTGCAATCTTATGATCAATACACTATGATCTTAGTCAGTATTTAACCATCTTTGAATGACCTCTCCTTTCTGTCTCTCATTTGTTTTCTCTCTTTCTCCCTCCCTCTCTCTCCATCTCTTCTCTCCTCGGTTGTAACTGTCTTTCCTTGTCTGTGTCGACTTACATTTGTTGTTGTTATGGTGTCACCCCCCCCACACACACACACACACTCACACACACACAGCCTCCTCTAATCATTCCCAGATGCTGTTACCTTGAAGCCCAGCAATCTGGCACGAGCCTAACAGAGCCCCCTTGACAGATCCGTGTCGACTGTAGTCAGCCTTCATTTACATTTTACTCACCGCCACCACCAACACCACCCCCAGCACCACATCTTGCACCAACCTCCCTTGTGCTTCAACAATCCCTCCAGCTTACACCCCTTACAGCCCCTAAAACTCAAAGCTCCCCCTGCCAACAGACAACAAACAAGCAGAGTGAAGATTTCCCCCAGATGGAATGGAAAACGGGTGGCCTGCCAAAGCGAAAACAATGACACACACTGACTCATACGACATTGAGCAGCAACCACACACTCTAACACACATTTTCTCTTTTTCTTTCTCTATCTAGGATGTTTTGGCACAAAACTTTTCAATTCGTGCTCATTTTAGCAATGAAGCCCTATGCACAGACCTTTCTGATTCAGCCTCAACAGACACCACATCCGTGCATTCATTCCCCTCCATTATGGTCATAAACGGAGTGAAGGAAACACCTTGTGCATCCACACCTGGGTGTACTTCCCACAGGTGACCTTTGTGAGTCAAGGTGTAATTCTGACAGATGCCCTGTGTGAGTCAAAAAGGGCGACGCTAAGCTAAACGGCGCCAGTGGTGGTGGTGGTGGTGGTGGTGGTGGGGGGGGTTTCCACCCCTACTGAGTCATTCAAGCTCCTCGTAGATCATCAGTGCAGATGTTAAGCTGGATTTATACTTCTGTGTCACAGCGACGCAGACCTTCACTGACACTTCGCCAAAGGTCTGCTTTGCCTTTGGTGCGCATGAAAAAAATTCTAACTATGCGTCAAAGTGTCGCAGACACACTACGCAGACAACAGAGACCTTGCGGGTTGTGATTGGTCCACTTTACATCGGGGTGGCTAAACTTTGAAGTCTAATTTTGGATTTAAGACAAATATTTCCTCATACTTTCACATAATTATTTGTTTACGTGAGATAGCTGCAAACTAATCCACTGTAAACACGTGGCACCCTGTGCTTACAGTTTGTGCAAACAATATTTTATAGGTTTGTAGTTTTTGTGTAGTGCTGCTACTCGACTTTTTTTAAACAATGGCTTTATTTTTCCGCATGGCTTTAATTATCACTGTACCGCAACTGCTGTAACAACACTCCACGAACAAGGAGCGTTCCAAGAATGACCCAATGCCCCTTGTGGTGTTGTGGTGAATTGCCACGTGTTGTAGTGACCCCGACGCAGAAGTATAAATCAACCGCAGAAATAGCAATCAAAAACGTCAACGAAGATGTCTGCAAAGGTGTCTGTGTCTATGTATAAATCCATTCAAGGGATGTGTCAGGGGCCCAAAGGGAAACACAGAGAGAGAGAGAGAGAGAGAGAGAGAGGTTGTGTAGTTACTAGTGATGCGGTTGTGGTGGTGGAGGTTACCTACCGACACATCTGGAGCCATCTGCGGTGGTGACGTAGCCGCGGGGACAGGTGCAGACATAGCTGCCTATCGTGTTGGTGCAGTCGCCTCCGTCACACACGCCAGGGATGGTGGCACACTCGTCAATGTCTGAAAACCAGAAATCAGAACATGGCACATCTGAGTCTTATCATCTGAGGGGGAATAAGACAGTCGCTGGAACACACAGGGGGCATTTTTCATGCCGTGAGCTGAAACTGCTGTGATCAATTATTTGATGTCAGTTTGCTGTAAACACTTTGGATTTTGGCATATTCGTGCTAATAGAGACAGGAGTTGAACCGAGGACGGGACAGTTTGAGGGCCGGGGGGGGGGGGGGGGGGGGGGGGGGGGGGGGGGGGGGTAAATTTTTCAAATACACCTTTTTGGCTCTGGAATGGCTCCCTTTCAAACAAAAGCAGTCTGCGTCTGTCAGGCGGCATCTCAGAGGATTACGCAGGGCAACCAGCGCCGCGCTGGAGCTTTTAAAATGCCAGGTGGAAAGTATACCCCCACCCCCTCCCCAGCATACACACTCCTACCTTTAACCGCTCACTCTAGCACTTCATCAATGCACAGACCAACGACAGTCAGCCCAAACTAGACTGTGTGCCTCAGCAGTTAAACAGGCGGAGGGGTGAGCTGGCACAGCAAGCCCTTCACGCCATGCAGCATTAAAATACAGCCCCAGCAGTCCCAAACTCTGCTCTGGCTATATGATGTCAAACACCCGAATCAATGTTCCAGCCGGGGGATTGTTTTTAATGACGTGCTATGCTTATTTATAGACCCATGCAATTACATTTATCCCAGTAAAATGATACTGTACAGCGCAAGGTCTCCATAAGGCTTTAAACGTACAGTAAATGGTGATGTGTGGGGTGTGGTTGTGGGGTTTTTAGTTCTGATGCCCCCAGTGGGAGCTAAAGAGGGTGTGTAGCCTCCACGCTGACTATTGTTCAACTGCTGAGAGCCAGAGAAAATCCACACTCTCACTCTCAGCTCACGCCCAGTACTCTAGTCTAGTCATAAAACTACTGGCAAATACATGTGGTGTCAGCATTCCATGTGCACAGGCCCAGACTTTACACAGAGCAGACATGCAACTGTATTTAGAGGGAAATGACTGCCATATGGATTAATGGCCACCGTTTGCACGTGTGTGTGTGTGTGTGTATGGATGTGTGTGTCTGTGTGTGAGTGTGTGCTATATATGTGGTTTGTGTAAAGTGTAAAAACTCCAGGGAGGTCCTTGTATGTAATCTAAATGCTCTCTGGGATCTTTGCTCCCCACCTGTGAGAGTTCCTTTGTTCCAATGCGCACAGCTGGTCCCGGGCCAGAGCGCTGTATTTACGTAAAGCGGACAGAAGAATCTTTCATTTATTTTAAAGACGGTGGGAAGCGGCTGGGCAACCTAAGGACATGAGACATGCACACGGAGCTCCTTTCCCCGGCGTGATAAATGGACCACGGGAGTAGCGTAAACCGGAGTGCAGCATGTTGGCCTGTACTCTCTCTTTTTGGCAACACCTCATCCTGATAAATCTACGAGCTCAAAGTGAGGGGAGTGGGA